>OY796889.1:43897872-44151582 GCA_963680785.1 Diplosoma virens | reverse complement strand
CAAACTTCTTTTGTTTTTGATCATGAGAGGATAAAAATTTGTAACCATTCTGCGTAAACTTTGAAATTTTTCGAGTGAAATGTACTTTGACACATTGCAATATTTTACAATTATTCACCAGAATAGCATTTACCTCCAAAACCTAATGTGATGAGAGAAAAAGTAACAGATTCCGAATCAGTACCCCGAAATTAACTATTAATGCATACTTTCAGCAAAAATAAAAATTTGAAGTTAAAAAATGCAAGTGAAAGAAATTTCATTTGTTCAGAGGTAAAAGAAAAATAGTATAAAACCAAATTCGACAACAGAGTAGAAACAATCTGTAAATCTCTGACTAATTGTTGTTACAAAATTCTAATGTGTAACTTATATCTACAGCGATAAGCATAAAATTCGATCTTTTAAACAGTGTTAAAATTTAGTTAATTTCTACAGTATTCTACCAAGAGTTGATCTAGTTGTGATCACCACAAGAACGTTTTCACTTCTTTCTTCCTTAGATTTGTTAAAAGTGACTTCCGCATAAATATTGAGGCAGAACATCGTTAACGAAGGGAGACCGTGTATTTCATGGTTTGTCACGTCTCTGTCCAAAAGAATAGTCTAAAATGGACACAAGTGTTTGACAGCCTCGTACAAAGCAAGTTATTATTATATAATAATAGAGTATTCATACCGAAAACTGCTTTTTTGTTTCTTCTACAACAATTGAATCAGCCAACCCTTCTACAGGAAGCCATGTGATTGAAATGCTATTAATTGTTGACATTGATTTGGTGATAATTATTTTTGAGGGTTCTGCAAGAAAAAAATTTACGTAGCATAGGCTACTGAAAAATATAATTCTCAATTAAATGTTTTATGTTATAGTAATAAAGTATAGGTTAGAATTTCAAACTTTTGGAATAGTTTTTAAAGTTAGTTAATAGAAGAGTTGTTTATTTGAGTTATCAAGCATTGATTTCAGCAAGTTCGAGCAATTCGTTGCTTACCCGTTTCAGCGGATAGTATTGCATCTCATGTAGTAAAAAAAGCGATACAAGAATGTTGACCCTAATTCATTTCATCTTGTCCTGTCCCTCAATAAATTTATTTTTCAGCCACAACCTCAAAACCAGTAAAATCAACTAACACATGAAAACTTCACTGCTGTTTTTCAACACTTAAAACCAAGCAAAACCTGAATAAAAGCTAGTAATTCACGTTGAGCTGTCTTAAAGCTATATAATGTGGATTTTTTAATTTTTCTTGCGCCTACTCGAAATCGCCTAAATATCAAGAAAAGCGCTTGTAGCTTAGTAAGAGCCAACAAAGTCTTTTAAAGACCAAAAGAGGTCTTTGCTCTGGGTCCCCTACAAGACTTATGAGTAATTAATGTATCTCCATATTAAACCAATAATTAATTCGTTGCTTCCTAAAGAGCTAAGCATCAACCGTATTCCAAGCTGTTTTCCTGCAAATTTTTGTTAATAGCAAGAAAAAATGGTGTCATTTCCAATGCTTTTCATCTTTTATGTTAATGTCGTAGGCTATTTATTTGTTTTAAATAAAAATGGATTGGAAGATCAATTTTTTAGTTTTGTGTAAATACACTATTTGATAGAAAAAAACTTTTGCTGATTAAGATAACTACTTTTAGATTACTACTGTTGTTCCGTTCCTAAAAATTGCCCACACTATGTATATTCACAATCTCATAAAAGATCTCTTTATTTCGCTTTGGTCCGGCTCAAATAGCCAAAGAAATAACGGTTTTATGAGCAATTTAAATATTTTACATTTAGTTATAAAAAAATGGCAACAGTGCTAAGTCTCTTGAGTCTTGGAAAAAGATCCAGAACTATCCGCTTGACCTGTTTTGACTATGACGTAATAGTGATTGTTTGTGATTGATTTGATTTGGATAACTTTAGAATATTTGAGATACTTACGACCGAGTAATATAAATAAGGCTCGCTTGAAAGCATTATTATGATTCGATGATTCGATGATTCGTTGTGGTAACTTAGAATTGGAAAATTGTTAACTGTGTAAATTCATAGTTTTTTGGTCGCAAGCCTTTGGTTGTCTACGTTATTGTGAAGAAGTAAGCTGAAGAGTTAAGCTACTGAATCTGTATTTGCTGTTGAATTTATACTATTCGGGCTCCTAAGTGAATTGGGGCATAATTTATTAATAAAGAAGATATTGTGGTAGTCTGAGCTGTGATTTAGCTAGACTATATTTTTGCTGTCGCTGGTTCGAAGGTCAGATCCAGCAAGAAGATTAAGAATTTTATCTTTTAATAGACACCGAGATTGCGTTATCGGCGAGGCCTTCCTTACAGGTGCCGAAAGGTTAGACGATTAAATAACGTACTAAGTTACCGAATTAAATTCTACAAAATTTAAAAAAACTTTTTACCAGCGGAACATAAATTTCAAAAACTCTTCAAAATTTAAAAAACTAAAATTTGTGGAAGTAACAAAATTTCAAAAACTTTAGCAAATTTTAATAAATTTGCTACAATTGTAAATTTCAAAGATTAATCAACATTCTTACTTGTCTCGTGCGTTGATTTTTCATTCGTTATTGAACTTCCGGCTTGATTTTGAGTAAATACAACAACCTGATAAATCTCCCCAGATGTTAATCGTGTTTGAATATAATTATAAAACTCTTGTTCCTTGATATGTGGTACAACAGTGTAGTTTGTAATGTTAGTTATTAAAGCCGTCCATTGCAAAGTATAATTGTCGATTGCTGCCCCCCCATCTGGTTTAATCCACGTAATATCGATACTTGTGCTTGGATCTGGTCCATTGCTGATGGCGATGATGTGCGCTTTACCAGCAACTGATATAAACATAAAATTTGTTTTTTTTATATTAATAACAATTTTTTCGTGTTTTTTACACAAAACAAGAATACGGAATATCAAATAAAATCATAAAATACAAAAACTTCAAAAATATTAGATGTCAGGTTATAATTAAAACCTACATTTAAGTTTAATGTTTTTTATTAATAATCAATTTTAGATAAGAAAATATCGTTATATTAATTATTATTTATAAATTTGCGACTTCAAGTTAAATTAAAATCAAAAACTTTTGGTTTTATATAATTTTCGGGAGATTTGTAATTGAAAAAGATGTTTTATGATCACCGTGAATTTTAACCACATCTTTCAAAATTAAAAAGACATAATAAAAGCAATTATTTAAAAAAAAGTGAAATTATAATAAAATAAAGAAGTAGGTATAATTTGTTGTGCTAGTATTAAAGTATTTGATTAGTTAGTTGGGTAAGCTCGGAATTTTTGGGACAGATTTTTTTTGCTTGACCAATATTTTACTAGCAAACGTTTTGTAGTTTGATAGCTTGTCGGCTTTTAAAATAATTAAATTCAATTTTAACAGCTTACGTAGATAATTTTTTTAATATTTTCTACAAATTTTTTCATAATTTTATAACTCTCTCATTAGTCTAACTGCTGTTAAGAAAGATGGAAAATTTACAAAGATGCCTAAAATTTAATAAGAATATTTAAAAATATAATGAAATGACAATTTTCTAAAGAAGGTGTTTTAAGAAAAAAACAGTTAAAGCAAAACAACCAAAAAATATACCAGAAAAAAATATACAGAAAAATATTGGGGATGTTCAAAATTTTGTGTCATGACCTACCAGTACAGTTGTTCAATATATTCCATGTTTAACAACAAGAGAGTAAAAAGTGGATTTTCCAAACTGCTTTGGACCTATGATTTCTCCTCTTCCTGTCAAGTTCGGCAAGTAAAGCTGTAGCAGCCAAACTAGGTTCTTCTGCCTGAGGCGAGTGCAGAAACATTGTGTAGAGGGATTCACACTTCGTATTGTAACAGAAAATATTGTTGTTCTAGGACAGCGTAGGATAGTCTTTTTGGCTGCTTTCATGATGATATTACAAAAGTTCTGTTTAGCTGTATCTATATCAAGTAAATTAGGCAGCAACAAAGTCTTTGCAAATTTGTTCCTCAAGACAATGCAATGTTTCCATTTGGGTTTGCAGAAGTTCCATCGCTTAACAGAGTTATCTTGCCACGACAAACCAAACCTTGGAGATGTAATAAGCAATGATCGATATTGTAATCTAAGAAACTTTTCAAAAACACGCTTATCCTGTGAGGGAGTGTAAGGACCAACGCTTGCCAAAGCTAGATTTGGATTAGTGCTAGTGGTCCAGCGGCATGAGCAAAAGCTGGCAACATCTTTGGCATTGTATAGAAAGGCAAAACTATTAATACTTGCCTAGCCAAGCACTAACCATCCAACTGTTATTGTCGTAACCCGTATTTATTTGGGTATAATGAAATATAATTAATTATATAAAAGAATAAAATTTGTGAACTAACTTTTTTGAAACCAAAAAAATTTTTGTCAACAAAGTTAATGTAGCATATTCAGCTTAGTTATATTTGTTATGTTTAGTCTTCTTCAAGGAATTGTGCAAGATTATGTTTCGAAAAAATTATTGCATAAAATTAGGGCAAAATTGTTTTTACTCTTCCAAATCTTATATATACTACGTTGTCGTTGTCGTTGATTCGAAGGGCGTCACTCCAGGTCAGACACAAACAGGACTGGGGCCGAGGGTTTATCCTTTTACTGCCCCAGGCTGCTGTAAATACTGGCAGTGATGTTGTCATTTTAGCATCAAGTTTCGTCATCCAAAACTGTCGGACCTCGTGCTCCATATGGTACCCGTTATATGGGGCACGTTTATTAGAGCGTTATTTGTGGTATATTCCGCGGCGCCGCATTCGCAATTCGGTAAAAGAACGAGACCCCATTTGTGCATGTAATCGCTCAACAGCAGTCCGCAGGCAGTTGAGCTAAACCCAAGCTGCTGGGGGTAAGCCCATCTCAATAGGCCTGGTATTGGTTTTGGGTATAAAAACATGAAGCCTGGAAGTACTTTTACAGTACTCCGCGTTCCATTTATGATTTTTCCACTGAGAAGCACGGATGCCAAGTTCGGCAAGATAATTTGGAAAGCATCTGAGGACCCACTTAAAAGACCATACAAGATATGATAAGTGTCTAGATATCCAGGGTGAGTCAAGGAGAGTGTCACTTCCAGTCCGTAAAGCTCAGCTTTCTGGATGACTGAAAATATGGATAAGTGGTCCGTTTGGAGTGAGACGCAGGCATCCACTGACTATGCGAAAGGCTTTATTTATGGCACTGTCTATGACGCAAATGTGAGCACTACGACACCAGAATGGAATGCAGTACTCAGCTATTGAGTAGACCGGAGATAAGGCAACTATGCGTAGTGTTTTAGCACCAGTACCCCGTCCCGAGCCTACAAGTCGCTTTGGCAATGATGCGCGAGGATATTTTTGCACCATACGACTAGATGATAACGAAAGGTTAGCGATCTGTCCAGTTTTATGTTAAGATAAGTAGGGGTTTGGACAGAACGGTAAAAGTCTACCGTTGTTGTAGACCTTTAGCTTACGTTTGGCGTCTCGGTTATTTAAGTGAAAGGCTGCCATCACCGTTTTAATGTGACTGAGCTTCAATCTCCAAGTCTGGAGATGCGCTGAAAGTATACACATGCCTTAGCTTAAAGTCCGCTCCAAGTCCTTCCAGTTTCCAGAAGAGTGCAATAATGCTAAATCATCAGCATAAGCAAACATTCTGGAAATTATGGAAGGAAGATCGTACGTATGGATGTTTAATAGATGGGACGCCGACCGATTCCTGAGAAACGTCGTTTTTCAGGCGACGTAACCTACTTTGCTTGCTGTCACGGGTAGTAAGGGTAAAACTTTGGTTTCGGACATACTCCATGATTATTCCGATCATGTGCTTATCCAGAAGAAACCTCAACCGTTGTTTCTTTGTAACCTCCACTTGTTTCTTTGTGACCGCCACACACATGTCCATGCACAAGTCCATACACCATTGCTGGTTTTACCATTAAATTGTACCCTTTTCCTTTTACTCTAGCTGGTAACCTCCTGTCTCAGATTACTCCCGATACTTTTCTCCATCGGTTCCATCCTACCTGCACTCTCTTCTTTACCTCCCTCTCACAACTACCATGACAATGATGAATTTTTGAAATTGTAACAATAATTTATGGATGCCCTGTATATTAATTTATGTAGATGTAAATATACAGTATGTTGATAAATTTTTTTGGCTTTGTACGCGGTCTCTGTTGTAATAGGCTTATTGCATTGCGAGAGAAGGGCGCGTAATAGCCAAGCTTAATGTCTTAGAAAACTGTGTGGTTTCTTATGAGCGACCGCGGTATGGGAATTTTGTTAGAATTTTTATTGTAAGAATTATGTACTGTAATTTTAAGCTGATTAAGTTAATCAATAGTATATGTAATAAATAATTATAACATGTCCGAAGGTGACTCTATATTAGCCTTTGGTTTATCAATTTTTATTATTTACAAGTTTATTAGTTTCTAGATGCAATAATGCAGTTATAAAAGTAAATTATTTTTGAAATATTACATAGGCCTAAATCGTTGATAGATTGTAGGCATAAATGCATCCCTTCATACGCGTATGTATTTATAGCCAGTCAAAATATCACATACATGCTTAAATACATATTGACTTGGGGTTGCACAGAACAGTTGAAAGTTCTGAATAGATTTGTGCTTAGAAAAACTCGGGAACCCCTGTAATAATACATTTCATTTATACTTAAAATCTTAAAAACAAAGAATTCCTTTCATGATCTTTTTCACTCGATAAACGTAATCAGACTTTAATCAAACGTCTGGGAAAAACTTTTCAAAATTTATAGATGATTGTTATTGAAATCAATACTTTTTGTCAAATACAAAAATTTTGATTAAAACAAATGGTAGGATATTTTGTTGACTAATATAAACTGACTTGTTGCAAGAGTTGCAATATTTGAAGTATGACCACAACCAGCGCTGTTGCTTGCTTTCACTTGAAATTCATAATATTCATTTGAAATTAAACCATCCACAGTTGCATTGGTCGTATTTATTCCAGTCATCACATTAACTCCATCTTGTATGACAGTGTAAGTTTTCATAGCTGATCCAAAAAGATCATTCCATTGCATTGTAATAGATGTGGTTGTTGATGATGATAAAGTTGGTGGGAAAGGTTGACCTGGAACTAAAGACAAAATACATTAAAAGCGAATTTTTTCATTAAATGAATTTAATAAAAAGAAAATTTGCAGATATTCATGAAAAAATAGAAAACAAAGTAAACTTGTTTTTCGCATTGTTTATACAACACTAACAAAACGGTACTCACTATACTACTTACTTAAATATTTCAATTATTTTGAAATAAACCGAACATCATTATTATAATTATGTTGCCCTAGATATTAAAATTCATAAAAATAGAGTAGAAAATTTTTTTCGTAATCTTTTTCACTCGATGAACCTAAAACGATTTTTATTGAAATCAATACTTTTTGTCAAGAATAAAAACTTTCATTAAAAATAAAGTTAGACTACTTTTTTGACTGATATAAATCTTACTTGTCGCAAACGTAGTAGCATTTGAAGCTTGACCATCACCAGCGCTATTACTTGCTTTTATTTGAAATTTATAATTTGTATTCGAAGTTAAACCATTCACAGTTGCCATGTTTGTATTTATTCCTGTCATCACATCAACTCCATCTTGTATTACTGTGTAAGTTTCCATTGCTGATCCAGAAAGATCATCCCATTGCAATGTGATGGAAGAGTTAGTTGATGATGATGAGTTTGGTTGGCTTGGTTTATTGGGAACTAAAGACAAAGTTTAGTTCTTAAAGTAAAAGCAACATAAACGATACATCAACTGAAGTGTCTTGTTTGAACCATAAAAAAAATAGCATTGGTTTGTATCTACGAGTATTTTAATAAACAAATTGCAAATTGATGAGGATGCTGATGATAATAATGATGGGACCCGGAACTAAGAATACAGGAATATTTTCTCATTTTGTCCAGCTAATATTTTTTTCCAGACAATATTCACGTGATCGACCGTATTATTAAACAAAAGTTGACTGCTAAAAACTTATAACAGGCCTTTTGCACCAGGTGATTAAAAATAGCAACCATAATTATTTATCTCTTTGTAAAAAAGGAAAATTATGCTAAACTTTTTTTGATCGGACGAGATAGAAATTACACCTTTCAGATAACTTAGTCAACACATCTTATTTATTCTACTCTGTTATTTATATTATTCTACACTACATCTTATTTATCTCTTGTTATTTAAGAATGCTATCCCGTCCTATGTAAATTACAATTAACAATTTAATACAGTTTATTGTTACTTACCAGAATGCGTTAAATGATTTAATAAAATAAAACAAACAGCATAAAATAAATATTAAACAACTATATTTTTAATTATAGCTCGCTTTAAAGCAAGTTGATTCATTAATGCAATATGACTGTTCCTCACATGTTAAAGTATTTTGTTACTGCGTTTCAAAAAAGCAAAACTTTTCATTTCCATCAAATATTTTGCCAACGACTAATGACTGTTACCATTGACAACTAGAAAACAAAACAAAAGTTTTTGTACCTCAGGTCTTAACCTTTTTCCCGTTAAGTACGCCCAAGTTTTAAAACAAACAATCCGAGCCCAGTAAGCTGATACTAAATTAACTTTTCGATCATAAATTTGTATCAAATTTTGTATGATTGCTTTATGATTGGCGCAAACAAGTGTTTGTATTTCTTTAGCGTGTATATGCAAAAAAATTTGCTTCTTACGCTGCGCGCACACTTCACAATCAAATCTATCGGCATGCAAAGAAAAGTCGGACTGATAAATAATTTTTTGCTTTCAATTTCAACATATAAGACCTTGCTCTTTAGTAGGCCGTGGTTAGGACATTAAAAAATACCAACCCATAAAAAATCACATTCCATCTAATCCTCCTGGAAATCTTTTCGTAAACCCTTGGGTTTTGCAAACTCCAAGTTGAGAACTTCTGGACTATTTTAAGTTTTCTTTAAGTTTTTATGATCAATTAGTCCTTAATAACATCAGTTTAAATGGAGATACAAACATTATATAAACTCTGAATAATCCGAATAAAAACTGAAGCCATTATATTTTGAAGGATTGTTTTATTCAGGACGTTTTGGAATTATGACTCATTCCATTTTCAACTGCGTCAAACGTTAAGCTGAATAATCAATTTTAAAATATATTAGACTCGAGCTATCAATAAACAAACTATTCAAACTGTTATGACGTCACACATTGGCGGTCAATAAATTGTATTAACCAGAAATAAAAGAATGGGTTACCTGATGAGTGGGACAAAACGGCAGAAATGGTAAGAAAAACAGCTGAACTGTACTGGGAGTGACATTTGGGAAACGAAAAGGAGACAAGGAGACATGGTGGTGGAATGAGGAAGTTCAAAAGAGCATAAAAGAAAAGAAAGAGGCAAAGTAAGCATGGGACAAAATAAGAGATGAAAATACTAAAAAGGTATACAAAGAAAAGAAGAATAAGGCAAAGAAGGCAGTTGCAATGGCAAAGGGACAAGCGTATGATGATTTGTATTCTAGATTGGAAACAAAATAAGGTCGTCGTCGTCATCGTCGTTTGAAGGGCATCCACTCCAGGTCAGACACAAACAGGACTGCGGCCGAGGGTTTATCCTTTTACTACCCCAGACTGCTGCACTGCCTGGATCAGATGCTGGCAGTGATGCTATTAAGCCAGCATCGAGTTTCTTCATCCAAAACCGTTAGACTTCGAGCTCCATGTGGTGCCCAATGTATAGAGCACGCTGTTAATACACGGTCTGAGGTTTGCTCAGAGGAGCCACACTCGCAATTCGGTGAAGGAGCGAGACCCCATTTGTGTATGGACGAATGGAATTGCCCAACACCAGTCCGCAGGCGTTAAGTTTACCCCAAGCTGCTCGGGGTAAGCCCAACCCAACAGGCCTGGCAGTGGTCTCGGGCACAAAAGCACGGAGCCTGGAAATATTTTCACAATACTCCGTTTTCCATTTGTAATTTGTCCATTCAGAGGCGCGGATGCCAAGTCTGGCAAGGTTATCCAAGAGATTTCGCGCACCTGGCACAAACGGGCGTCTGGATCTTAGTCTCACTTGGAGAGTATCTAAGGACCCACTTAAGAGAACATGCAAGATATGATCGGGGTCCAGAGATCCACGGTAAGTCAAGGAGAGTGTCGCTCCCAGTCGGCGAAGCTCAGCTGGCTGGATGCCTAAGAGTATAGGTAGGTGGTCCGTTGGAGTGGGACGCAGGCATTCAGTAACTATGCGCAAGGCGTCATTCAAGACACTGTCAATGAGGCGAGTGTGAGCACTGCGATACCAGACTGGCGCACAGTACTCAGCTGTTGAGTAGACTAGAGACAAGGTGGTTATGCGTAATGTTTTAGCACCAGCATCCCATCCCGAGCCCACAAGTCGCCTCAGCAGTGTGACGCGCGAAGATAGTTTTTTGCGCAATGCCACTAAATGGTGACGAAACGTAAGCAATCTGTCCAGTTTTACCCCAAGATAAGTAGAGGTTGGACAGAACGGTAAAAGTCTACTATTGTTGTAGACCTTTAGCTCACGTTTGGCCTCTCGGTTATTTAAGTGAAAGGCTGCCTTCACTGTCTTAATGTGACTCAGCTTTAACCTCCAAGTCTGGAGATACGCTGACAGTGTAGACATGTCTTGGCTTAAGGTCCCCTCCAAGTCCTTCCAGTTTCCAGAAGAATGCAACAATGCTAAGTCATCAGCATAAGCAAACTTTCTGGAAATCATGAAAGGAAGATCGTACGTATAGATGTTAAATACGAGGGGAGCCAAGACCGATCCCTGAGGAACGTCGTTTTTAAGACGGCGTAGCCTGTTTTGCTTGCTGTCACCGGTGGTAAGGGTGAAACTTCGATTTTGGTCAAGCTCCATGATCATTTTGACCATGTACTTATCCGGAAGTAGTCTTAGTAGCTTGCAGGTAAGGCCACGGTGCCATAAGCACCTGTAAGATAGACAAATATGGCACCAGCCTTCTTCCTAGAAATTAAAAGAATCCTCGATGTTCTGGGTTAGCAGAACAACTTGATCTACGGTTGCCCTCCAACTTCGAAGCCCAGCCTGCTTTTTAGGGAGTAGTAGATCGATTAATGGTTTGACGCTGGTGTAGATAAGCCTCTGGAGGATTTTGTAGAGAACACAGAGCAGAGATATCGGTGGATAACTTTTGGGTCTTCCACAAGCTTCATTAGTTTTGGGATCGCGGTCAGCTGTCTCATTTCTCCTATTTCTGACTAGCTGAGATGCAATACTATCAGCTGAGACAGGAAAATGACGAGGAGAGTGTTGTGACCTACCAGTAAGGTTGTTTAAAATACCCCAAGCTTTTCGAGTAGAGTGTGAGAAGTTGTTGCTCCAAACTGCCTCAGACCATCAATCTCTCCGCTTCCTCTCAACCTTGTCAAGCAAAACTGTAGCAGCCAAATTCGAGTTCTCACTCTGAAGAGACTGCAAAAACGTTATATAGAGGGATTTACTCTCTGTATCACAGCACCGAATATAGTTGTTTCAATACCCGCGTGGGATAGTTTTTTTTGGCTGCTTTTCCTATAATGTTACAGAAGTCCTGGTAAGCCGCGTCCACATCAAGTAATCAGGCGGCAACAATTTCTTTGCAAATTTATTCTTCAAAGCAATGTAATGACTCCATTTGGGATATTTAGTGATCGCAGTCGCGTTGGTGGAGGTTTGTAGACGTTGATTATTTTATAACCATCAACGTCCATGCAACCCCAGCCATGAAAGCGAGGTTGGCGTTTCTGCACCAACGACAAGCCACCTCAACGTGGTAGTGCAGTCCCCTTCCCTGCACTGGGGAGGGTCGAAATGACTTGTCAATTTCCCGAGGGTTTCATCCTTGGGCGGTTCTCCTCCGGACAACTCTTCTTCTCTGCTGTCCAATGCGCGGTCACATATGGACAGCATTCTTAAACCCAATTGACCGCCTCCCTACTTCTTCTACTTTCTTTTGGACAACTCTTCTTAGTCCCTCCTTCCACCCCAAACCTCTTCATTACCTATCCCACTCACCGCTAATACTTATCTTTATGCTTCTTCTTATCAGTGGTGATATTCACCTCAACCCTGGCCCTATAGACCCCTGCTCTGTCTGCTCCCGTAGAGTCACCTGGGGAAACAGATCGGTACAATGTACTAACTATTCTTTCTGGGTACACCTCCCCTGCTCTGGTCTTTCTCCTGCTGACTTTCGTAAAATCTCACCGGGACACTCTTGGACTTTCCCAATGTGTTCATCCTCTTCTCAACCTCTCCCCTCTTTCTCAAACCCTAATCCTGTATCTTTATCCTTCTCTGTATCTCCATCCACTCACACACCAAATCCCCCACCCTCACTCACAAACACCCACAAAACCATATCTTCAAAAATAACCCCAACCAAAACAACCACGAATAACCCCACCTATACTCCTAATCACCCCCAACTAATTTATACTTACCCTCCCTCAGCATCATCTACACCTTCTCTTCAAACCCAACATACCATCTCTCCTCTCACAAAATTCTCTTTCCATCCTTCCTCTCCCTCTCGAAACAACCTCCGAATCCTACAATGGAATGCTAATGGGATTCGCTCTCGCTGTACTGAACTCATATAATTCCTCTCTCATAATCAGTACGATCTCATCTTCATAAAAGAGTCACACCTCTCCACTGACTCCACTTTCCGCATACCCGGCTACAAAACCCTTTAAAAGAACCGCTCTATGACAAGGAGAGGAACCACCAACTCTACGGGAAACCTAGGAGGTGACGTACTCATACTTGTCAAAAACGTTCTAACCTACACTTCACTCTCCACACAATCCTTCTCCTCTCTCGACCCCAGCTCCGATTATTTAGCTATGGCAGTTAAAGTAAAAGGAGCCTCACCTATACATCTTTTCAACGTCTATGTCCCCCCTATCCGATCCTCTTCTTCCGACTCTCTCCCAAAATCCTTCTTACCCTTTCTCTTACCATCATCTCCTACCACCTACATCTTTGGCGACTTTAACAGCCATCATTCATCCTGGGACTCCCACTCACCGGAAGACCAATCAGGCAAAGAGCTGTTTGATTGGTTTCTCTCTTCTGATCTTTTACCTCTTAAGAACCCCGAACATTACACCCTACTACACCGTGCCACCGGAAACCGTTCTTCCCCTGATCTTTCCCTAGTTCCTGCCCGAATTGCCTCTAAATGCACATGGCAGACCCTTCCGGACCTCGGCTCAGATCATCTTCCTATCTCTATCACTATTCCCAATTCCCCTTAATTAACCCTATCCAACGCCCCCCTCATTTAACTATAATAAAGCTCGCTGGGACAATTACCTTACTTATATTGATACCCACTGCCCTCCCCCTTCTAACTTTACAACACTTTCTCTTTCTGAAGCCACCCACACCTTTACCGAACTCCTCAATGATGCTGCCACTTCTGCCATTCCTTTCGTCAGCATCAATCGCCCTGCTAAAGCCTGGTGGTCTTCAAAGTCGCAGATGCCGTCGCGAAACGCCGAAAGGCATTTGCAAAGGCACACTGTTCCGAAGAAGACTGCCAGCATTATATCGCCACTTTCAGATATACCTCCACTGTGATTACTAAGGCTAAATCCAAGTCTTAACAGAAAACTTGCTCTAGCTTATCTCCTAAAACCCGTCCCGGTGAAGTCTTTTCTCTACTTTGCTCTATCTCTGGCTCCCCCTCACCTACTACTTCTGACCTCCCCAGCTTCCCAAATTGCCATAACCCTGTAGATTGTTCCAACCATCTCTCTTCACATCTGCAGTCCCATTTCTCTACTCAAACCCCTAAACCTTTTCGAAGCACCGAGAAAGCTCAGATAAATCATATCAGAACCGCACACTGCAACATCCTGCATTCCACTTTCTGTTCACCATTCTCCTCCCTTGAACTCTCCACAGCTATCTCTCAACTCTCAACCTCAACCTCTTTAGGCCCTGATCAAATTACCTACCCTCTTTTAACCCACCTCTCACAAACTGCGTTACATTTCCTTCTACGTATCTTCAACCTTTTCTGGTCAACGCACACCTTCTTGTCTGCCTGGAAACAATCAACAATCATTCCCATTCTCAAACCTGGAAAACCCTCTGACTCACCTTCTTCATATAGACCTATTTCTCTCACTTCCTGTACCTCCAAACTCTTCGAAAGAATGGTTTTAGGACAACTAACCTATTTTCTCGAACAACAAGACATTCTCTCACCCGTGCAAGCTGGTTTTAGACCTGGTAGATCGACTGTAGATCAGGTTCTTCTTCTCTCACAGTCAATCGCAGATTCCTTCCACCAATCTAAGCCAGGCGCACGTACAGTCCTTGCCACTGTGAATTTTGCAAAAGCTTTTGACTCAGTTTGACATTCCGCCCTTCTCTCTAAACTTCTCTCTTTAAACCTTCCTCTTTGCTTTGTTGAATGGATACGATCCTACCTCTCAGATCGCCGTTTGAAAGTCCGTATCTGTAATTCATACAGTCGTCCTTTCCGTCTCCGAAGAGGAGTTCCCCAAGATTCAGTTCTAGGACCAGTTCTCTTCTCTTTATATATCAATGACCTTTCCACTTTCCTTCCTACATCTGTTAAGAATCTATGCAGATGACCTTGGTGTCTGGTCCTCCTCCCCGAGTGTTGAGTGTGCAACTTCCATAGTACAAGCTACCCTCAACAGACTGGTGGAATGGTCCTTAAAATGGCGCCTTCCTCTCAACCCTCTCAAATGTGAAACATCCTTCTTCAGCTTAGACCTCTACCAATCACGTATACAACCCTCTCTGTACATTCTAATACCCCACTCAAATTTAACCCTCATCAAACCTTTCTCGGTGTAACCTTCGACCGCACCCTCTCTTTCAAACATCATGTCTTATCCTTACGGAAAAAGTTTCACAGCCGATTCCGTGCTTTCCGCTCCATCGCCTCTGCCTCCTGGGGCCCATCAAAAAAATCCTTATGCACCTTATATAAAACCTTCATTCGCCCCATCCTCACCTATGCTTCCCCTGGCTGGTTTCCCTTCTCATCTCCTACTCACATCACCTCCGTGGAGAGGATGCATAGATTTTCCTGTAGAGTAATCACAGGTTGTCTATCGTCCACTCCCATCCCTCTACTTCATGTAGAAGCATTTTTATCTTCACTACAAGTTACCCTCACTCACCAATCCCTCTCCTTCTTTAAACGAGCCCTCTCCAACCTTTCCCATAGCCTCTCTTGTAAATTTTAATCCCCGTACACTCTCAAAAAGAGCTCATGGAGATCCTTCTCCAGATCACATAACTTTACCCCTAACCTACATCTTGCCCGTGAGCCTCTAATCCTCTGCCCTCCTAAACCCCCTGGTCTACCCCATCTACTTACACAATTTCACTCCATCTCTCATCCCCATGCTCTCGCAAAGACCCCCCCCTCTCTTTGCCACACCACCGCTACCTCCCATCTTTCCTTCCTATCTCACAGCAATATCTCTGTCTGAACTGACGGTTTGGTACCTGGCGGGCTGGGGCAGGGTGGTGCAGGGATACACATCAAGTGTACAAAGTGTGTCACTGCTACCTCCCTCTCCTTCTCGACTGGTTTCTGGGCTACCAGTTGTAGTGCGGAAATCTTTGCTATCCTACATGCCTTGAATGGTGTATCTCTCACTCCAGTGCATGTAATTTTGAATCTATCACCCTTTGTTCCGACTCTTTATATGTCCTATCAACTCTCTCTGCCCACTATCATATTTAACCCCACAATCCCTATCCAATACACAATCTCTTCTCAATTTTTTATCCCAATCCAAGATAGTCCATCTGCAATGGATACCAAGTCACTCTTCCCGCCCAGGTAACGACTTAGCTGACTTTCTAGCCAAAGCTGGAGCCTCTCTCGATCCCTCCAACATATATGTGTCCCTCGCTCCCCTTATTTCCTCTCAAAGACAATCCCTCTACACCAGTTGGAGACGCAGTGTCCAATCTGGTTTCTTTCAACACCAAATCCGTTCAGTATCTCCCGAAGAGCTTACTCTCCCTCGCTCCGCTCGCTGTGCTCTCTCCCGTTTACGCTGCAACGGGCACAGCACTCTCCTTAACTCTTATCTCCACAGGGTTGGTCGAGCCGAGACTCCTTCTTGCAGCAACTGTGGTTCTGAACCACAGGATCTCTCACATCTCGTGCTCGACTGCTCTGTACTAGACCCTCTGCGTCGGGCCATTTTCGGCCACACCCCTTCTCTTCTGGACCTCTGGTCCCGTCCGTGAGGAGTCGCCCGACTACTGGGACTCCGCGGAATTGATCCGAGCCCCCATCCCTAGGAACGGGTCGGGTAAAACAACCACCACCACCACCAAGTCCTTATACTTAGCGTCGAAAGAATCCTCGATATTCTGGGTAAACAAAACGACTTGATCCACAATTGGCTTCCCGCGTCAAAACCCAACCTGCTATTTAGGGAGCAGTAAATCAATAATTGAGTTAACAAGGGCGTTTATTTTTATGTATTTATTTATTTATTTTATCTCTGTATTTATTCTCCTGATAGCGACGGTAAGCAATTAGCAGACCTGCTTCCAGAGATGCCAAAATATTGCTGTCCGCTTGAAATTTAAAAGATATATGACTGAAATTAAAAATTGCTTACCAAGACTACCAAGCAGGAATGACCCTCACTGAACATTGAGATAGGTAAATACCCTTTCGTTTTAGAGATTTGGTTTCGGTCTGTTATGTTTAAAAGTAATAACGGACTATGTTTAAAAGCAATAACAGACGGTAACTGGCAATGACCGGGAAAATAATGAACTCGGTGTGCTTCCAGGGTGGTAAAAGGACAGACCCTTGGCCACAGAAGTAAAAGAGACTCGATAAATTCACAAATGCTAGATGCGGAACATTTGTACACGTAATACTACATTTGAATGTTGAAGGTCTAAGCGCAAATAAGAGATGTGTTATCAGCCAATTGGCCACCAGATACAAGGCTTTTGTCATCATTTTACAAGAGACCCGTTGTATGAATGCAGACCAATTAGTAATACTAAACTTTACACTGGCCTTTTTGGTCCCAAGCAGAAAGTATTGGCTTGCTACGTTTGTCCGCGAGAAATTTTGCTAGACTCTGGTGAAATAATTCTTGGAGAGATTAGCTATTGAGAGGTTATGTGTGGACATTGGTAGCTGGAAGATTGTCAATGTCTACATATTACTAACATCGCAACTCATATTAATAGTCATTTCAGTGTTCCCAAATCCCTGTTTTTATGCAGGCAATTTTAACTGCCAGCACACTGACTGTAACTATAATTACACCAAGCCAAATGGAGGGTGCCTGGATGACTGGGAAGTTAAGGGATATTTTTCCTCTTGTATAACTTTAAAGATGCCCCTAGGTTTTCTGATTGCTGTAACACTGGAAGTAAATATGACCTGGCTTTTGCGATTAAGGATTTGAACAGCTCCAAATTGGACAAACGTACTTTAGAGCATCCCAACATCAACCATCGGTAATTACAGCCTTGAAAAATATGGCCCCAGTCCCAATTGAGCCGTACAAGAGTTGGAACTTTTGTGAGGGCGACAAGAAACTATATGGCCTCATTACAAACCAGCTATCTCAGAAATTACCATCTTCTGACTCTAGCTCTATTGATAAGGCATACCAGAACTTCTGTAATATTATTTTTGCAGCAGCAAAGTTGTCAATTCCACGCAGTTGCAGAAATAACTATAAACCGTGTTGGGATGTAGAGTGTGAACACCTCTACTAGATTTTTATACGAGCTCGGAAGGCTGAAGCAACTAGTTCAACTGCTTCCGCCTTGCTGTCCCATCTTAATGAAAAACAAAACAATGACTGGTTAGGGGCTGTCAACAACGTCAACTTTACGCATTCCTATCAGATGGCGTGAAATATAATTAATAACTTGACCGGCAAAACCAAACAAACATGCCGCTTCTGCCCCATTACCGCCAACTCGATTGCCTCGCAGTTGATTAAAAATGGAGTATGTAAAACAAAGGGCAGTGAGTCAGCCAGACTTGTTGTTAAAAAGGTCCCGATTAGTAAAATGCGTTAAAAGCAGTTTGCTACTCACTTGTTGTTCCAACCACAACTTGACTTTGATCACTGTAAACATTTGACTCTTTTGCAACAATCATCATTGTGATCTCATAATGGCTGTTTGCAGTTAAACCATTCAAAGTATATAGCAACGCAAGACCTGGTATTTGTCTTTTATAGTCAATTCCACCACCAGCAACATGGTAAGTTATTACATATTCAGATGTTGTTCTATTATTGTCACACAAAGTTGAACTAGCTTTACACTCATCATTCCATTCCAACAGCATAGTGAATTTGGTGCTGCTGGTAACTCGTATATTGAATGGAGGTGGAGGACCTAAAATAAAAAGTTGTCCAATTTTATAAAATCAGATATTACAGTATTTTATCAATCTTTTTTGCTAAAACACTAATCGGTTAAAGTGCGGTTGATAAAGGCAATTTTAAAAAAATCAACTTTAGACAAGAAAAAACAAAGCTCTCAACAGATGGCTGTTTATTTCCACGAATAAGGACTTTTTTTTTGTTTAATTTTCTGCTTTATATTCAGATTTTGAGGGAAAAACTGTACAATAGAATAAAACCAGAAGAAGACCAAAAAAAATTAACAAAAATTTCTTTATTAGTTGAAAAAGTAAACATGTGTGGGGAAGATATCTTTTTAAATCTTTACACGATTTTATAGTAAATTTTGCAATTGCTGAAATAGCTTTTTAACGAAAATAGCATGATTTTTTTCCTAAAGCCTGTTGAGGGCCCCAAATAAAATAAGCTCCTCCAATTAAATTCTTAGGAAACGGTTACGCCGACTTTGTACAATCGTGTCAAACTCTTTATTTTGGTATTTTTTTTTCTTTGTTTTTACCATGAACACAACTAGTTTATGGTTAGGGTTTGGTTAGGTCAGAAACGTCTCCTAGTTTTAAATAAGCCATAAGAAAATCATTTTTGATTAACTCCTTTTTAGCGAGACACTTTTATGTACTAAAGTAAAATAGTTTTATTGAAGTAACTGAAATAAAATACCATTTCTTTCAATTTTAATTTTTTACAGAAAAAGTTAATTTCTGGACAAACTTAAAAATGAATCAAAAATTAGGCTTGCCAAAATACCATTAAACAAATCCGGAATTTGATCCGAAGGTTGATATAGCAACGGATAACAACAGTGACTACCCACGAGACGAGCAGCGATCTATTGTTAATGGAAATTGCATGTAGAAACAACGTCAAGTACATGAGTTGATGATGAAACAAAAGCAACCGGCTCAATTTCATTGCGAATATCAATAGCCAAGAATCGGTTCAACATTAACGAGAGTGAGAAAAATTGATGCGCTTTTTCATGCGATAACGCTGCCAATCTCTTACCAGAATAAAAACTCTTCTTCTTCTTTTTTCGGCCTTTCCCTTTAATCAGGGGTTGCCACAGCCTATAATGCTCCTCCACATTATCATAGCGCATTTGTATATTTTTGGCAATAAATTTTTACGCCGGATGCCCTTCCTGCCGAAACTCTTCCATTTATCCGGCTTGGGACCGGCATCAGGAAACACGGGAATGTGCCCCTGATGACTTATCAGAATAAAAATATTAATTGAAAATAATATGGTTAGAGATGAAAGTGCTATCAATTGAGAAGATACATGATTCAATCAAATTGTTGATAATAGTTGATAAAAAAATAGTTGACATTGTCTTGGTTTAATGTTTACTTTTCCCATCTTTTCTATCTTTGAAAAAGACACATGACATCATTTTATTCTTAACTCATTTTGGATCGTTGTTCCTGTACAGCAGTGGTTTTCAACTTATTTATACTAAAATCCATTTTGGCAGCTTAATCTAACTTAATAAACTTTTCTTTAAAATTTGTTTATTCAGGGATATGCAGCAGTGATGTAGTCGAGACAATAAGCATCTAGACAGAGATGGAGACCGAGACCCGATACTTTTCCAAGATTTCGAGACCGGCAAATTTCGAGACTTAAGGTTCGAGACCAAGACCGAGACCAAGACGTTAAATTTTTGCAAAAATAGAGTCCTTTTTTAATTATTTTAATTATTTTAAAAACAACAATTTAAAAAAATAATTTAAGATTACATTTAAAATAATCAAGCATCTCTAACATTTCTGAAAGAACTTCTCGCTGTGTCCTTGTACCATTAGACAATTTGCTTCAAAATTGCGCTCAAATAGAGCAAAAGAAGACTCAAACACAACGCATACAGGTCAACATTGTTGAAAATAGCGAGATATTCATTAAAATTTTTTTTACAAAATTTAAAAACGATGATGACACGGTCAACGGTCATCAAGCGAATGGTTTAAACTCATCCAAATATTTGATTAGCTCGGCTATTTGTGTTGGCCTGTTGCAGTTGTTGAATTTTTTACTTATTTCTGGTTACACTTAATAAAATTTGTCTGATTAATCACCTCAAAAAATATAAAGTAATGACAAATTATGCAAATAAGTATAAACTGTTTAACGACTAGCAGGTTTTTTTAGATATATTGCTCCTATTTTTAGGTTAGTTATTTAAAGTAGTTTTTAGAACATTTTTCTTTTCTACCTCGTCATATTAACACTTTTTTACTTTAATTTTAAAGAAGTTTTGTATTTATTTTAAGCAATTAGATTCATACAGAGGCATTTTCAAAAATTTGTTACGGGTGTGTGGCCAAGCGGTGTACAGTCGAAAACACAATTACCATAATTTGTGATGTCTTTTAGAAAAGGGAGGCCTGTTTCAACAAAATAGAGCCACTTTTAAAGATTCACTTAACAATTAAAATTATTTAGTTATTTTTGTTATTATTATTTCATCTTTGTTTTTATCCTCTTAACTCCCTGATTTACAGAAAATTGGCCTAGCTAAACATAGAGCAACTATCAAGTTATTAAATTGACCTGCTTTGAAGATGCCAAGATATTACTGTCTGACTGAAATTTTTTTTTTGTTTTTTAGTGTATATTTGGAGGTACAATCAAAATTTAGAACTGCTTGCTTAGCCGCCAAGCACTGGAAACTATAGTGCAGTGTTATTCCCAAGGACACAACAGAATGACGAGAGTAGCCGTTAAACCGCGCGTTCACCATCAATCACCGCACTCTTAACCACTCAACGACGCTTCTGATGAATGTAAAATAAAAGTAAAGACTTTTTATGCTTTTCACTTTTTTAAGCCCTAATTATCTTTAATCAAAAATAAATCTTCACTTTATTTTAAAAATTTTTGAGCTGTCGTGGTGCTACTATGAACCTTTGACTTACTATCAATATTTTTCGTGGCGTTTTTTTAATCCCCAAACCTTCTTTTTTGCGCATACGCCGGTAAATCCATAAATTACAACATTTTAACCGGTTGTTAAACAAATTCAGGGAAGCGTCGTCAAATATTTAAAGAAGGTGATTGTAATCGAAATTGCTGCAGTTTAAAAACTACTCGTGCCGTTTCGTTGTGTTTTTGATAAAATTTTTTTGCGACATTTTTTCTTCTTTGGTAGTTTTGACATCAAGAAAGTTATATCTAAATTTCAGTCATATGTTTTTTAAAAAAACTAAAAAAGCAAATAAAAAATTTCAAGCAGACGGCCATCTTGGCATCTCCGGAAGCAGGTTGAGTAATTGCTTGTCTTATGTATACAGCTGCTGACGGTTTTCTGCGAGGCAGTACAATAAATATAGAAATGAAAGTTTTTAAAATAAACAAATTAAAGGGGTGAAAAAGCGTTGTAACTCAGAGGGCCATCACCTCTTCAATTTTATAAATAATTGCGGACCATAATTAATACTCGTAAATGCGGTGTTCAAATTATTGCTTAATTATTTTATTGCAAGAACTGTTTGCTTTATTTAGAAAAAAATAGTTAGGATCAAAGTAATGATTTTTTTTTAATGGAAGAATTCCATCCAAGTTCACTTGTAAGATAATTTAAAATAATCATTAAAAAAAAAGTAAAGAACAAAAACATTTTTATTATTGTAATTTTGTACCAATTGTTGCCCAAAGCTTAGTTTGCTTGCAAAAGAAGATTTGGTCTCCAGCATATAAATAGTTGGACACCCGTAATTATACTACATAATCTATCTTGCTGCTGTAGATCTAGTTTTTTGTATTATTTTCTTCGTTTTTCTGTCATGGTTTGTTTTTCAAATAAAACAAAGTAGCTTTGTAAAAATTTACGTAATCAAGTTATTTTATTTTTCTAAAATTGGATTAATTTTCTATGATGCTTTAATGAGCAAGAGTGTGAGAAGTATTGAAGCGTTACCAGATTTGTTTGTTGCAAAGGAAAAAAATTCAAATAAAGTTTTTTTGTAATCGGATTAGCTTGTAACAAACGGCCCTGATCATAATAAAAATCTTCATTGAATAAACTTAAAAAAGTTGCAAAACTAAAGATTAAAAAAATTTGGCTCTAAGCTTTTTACCACTTCACATTGTAGCAAAGCTGGTCAATTGCGTGTTGTTTTTATGCAAATGGCAAAATTCATCTTATAAAATAAAGCAACAAAAATATCAAAAAATTTTCCGTCTCAAGACCAATTTAAAAAACATGAGATTTAGATCACATCACCTCGAGACCAAGATCAACATTACCAGCACAATGTCAAGACCGAGACTACAAAAAAATGGTCTGAAGACCAAGACCGATCTCGAGACTTTTATCAATAACATATAGGTTATTCAATGCATTAAAAAGTGCATTAGCAAAAAGTAAATAAAATAATCAACTGTTTTGCATCAAAAGTGTGGTCGAGTGGTTAGAACGCTGGTTTTGCGTTTGACATGGTATCGGTTAAAAATCTATTCGCTCCATTCCGTTGCGTCCGTTACTTCTAAATAACCTCAATAACAGTTGCTGAAAATAACTTCAAATTAATCAACAGCCACGAGATAGTTCTAGTGCAAATTTTATTTTTTTAAATCACGAATAAATAAGAACAAAAATCACTTCAAAGTAGCAGAATAAACACAAGCAACTTTTTAAAGGTTTATAATTAAAGATTTTTCTTCCCAAACCTTTTCATGTGACACTCTTCAGGGGAAATCGTCAGAATAAAGCCGAAATGAAAACGAACTGGATTATAAAAAGGAAAGCAGAGTTCTCATTGGCTGAAAGAAGTTAGCCAATGAGAAAAAAGATTAAGAAAATTTCGGAGAGTAGACGAATTCTTTTTGTTTACACAGAAGGGGATGAAACAATTTAATGAAAGTTGCTTCAAGGGCAGAAAGGTGAAAGAAGAGCGACCTCGAGCGAGAATAGAAAATTTTTTGTTTTTGTAGTGAAGAGCGCATTGGGCATTTTCAAGAAGATGTTGACCAATGGCTGATTTGTAAAATTGTTGTGGGCGTATGTTGGCCTTGCAAAAGCGGGAAAGGCTTTGGCCGTTGTGCGAGACAGGAGGATTGACAATGGATCTAAAAACGTGTTGTTTAATTTGCTCTTCTATGCGTTGAGACGCAACGTACCGACTATCGCAGTGGCACACAAACTGGTAAGTGAGATTGCTATGATTATGGAAAGGTAACGCGTCTTTCTTTGTTGTTGGTAAGAGCTGTCGGGTGTTAAAAATAACACGTGGTCCGACGGAGAGAAAGAGCGTTTTACAGCCGACGTAATCTGTTTTTCGAACTTCATCGAGATATTTTCAATTCAAGGGATGTGTAGGTAGACAGGGCACTTTTCCACTGTGTAAACGGAGTTAGAATTTAGTTGTTGAAGTTTTCGTTTAAAAGCCGAATTGACTGCATGTTCCGGGTAGCCATTTTCTAATAGAAGTGAACGGATTTTGCCAAGCTCTGGGCCCAGTTTACTTTTAGAACAGATCATAAAAGCTCTGTGAACGAGAGAACTAATTAGGTTGATTTTCCGTTTCTGTGGGCTAAAGGAGTTCCAACGTAGATACTGGCCGTTGAAGGTGGGTTTCCTGTACACTGAAGTTACAAATATGTGAATTTTATCAGAAATCTATTACCCTTCTTTCAGTAAAAGTTACATTGACGATTTTATTTAACTGATCAAATTGCGATGCATAAATTTATCAATAAAATCGGTCAACTTTCAGTTTATTATAGAAAATAAAAGTTAAAAATTTAAGACCAACTGAATCATTATGAAACATTGGTTGGTTGGCGGTTGTTTTGCTATGTCGTGTTCAGACTCTGCTTGCTTTTATCGATTGTTTTCTTGTTAGTAAGTGGAAACCATTTTTGTTTCCATTTTTCTTGAAGGTTGAACTCTTTTATTTATTCATATGAAGTAAAAAGACCATCTTGATTTTATTCTGGTGGTTGTCGGAGCTTCCTTCATTATTTGTTTCAATGAGTTATCAACGATATTTTGATATCGCCGTATGTACGTCGGGATGATAGCTTGACGGCTTCCCAACGTAAACGCTTCGTTTTTATCGGTAAGATAAATTTATGTTTTAGTATGATGATGATCACTTTGAATTTTGTTTATGAATTGTAGCACGTGGCATAGTTTTTTAAAATAAATGTTGTGAAATAGCCTATAAAAAAATTAAATAAAAAAATAATTTTAATTATTTTTTAGAAGTTCAAACAATACTGAATTATTCAATTAAAATTTTATCTATGTGTTTACCAGTTATAACCAAGATTGTTTTCGGATTGCTTGCTTCAGCAGAGTAAACAGCGCATAAACCAATCTTGTATGACGTTAATGATTGAAGTCGAGATACTGTGTGCTGGGCAAGATGATAAAATTTTAAAATAATAAAGCATTTACGTTGAAGAATAATAAGTATAACGAAAGCTTGATTAGAAGCTGTTTATTTGAATA
This sequence comes from Diplosoma virens, assembly GCA_963680785.1. Taxonomy (NCBI): domain Eukaryota; kingdom Metazoa; phylum Chordata; class Ascidiacea; order Aplousobranchia; family Didemnidae; genus Diplosoma; species Diplosoma virens. The sequence goes on along the minus strand of OY796889.1, from coordinate 44,126,622 downwards.
AATCTTAACCAATTAAAAAATAGAGCTAAAAACAATTGGTCGTTTTCACTCTGATATTATTGTGAGCAACACCATTTAAGGTCTGCTATAGTTTCAATTATGTTTCAAATAAAAGCAACAAATTTTAAAGCCATCTTAAAGTAGACCTAACCTTGAGTTGCAAGTTGTTGAAAACAATATTTAAAATTATTTAATGTGTAAATTAATTTTTTATTTTAAAATTAATCCCGTTCCATATCTTCGTTTTTTTAGTTTTCAAATGTTTGAAGGTAATTTGAGTATGATCATAAAAATCAAACAGAGCAAGTGAAACAGTTGGTGGAGAGGGGGAAGCCCTTTTAAAACTTGCTTACTTTTGTTGCTTATCATAAAAAATTTTATTTTCTCTGATGACGTTTCTTCGTAGCGTGTTTTAGGTTACATAATATTTCGCAAGAGTATTAATTTTATTTTTATCCCGATTAGCCCAATTTATGAAAATTTAATTAATGTATAATGTTATAATCTGTTATCTCGCTATGTGGTAATTTTTTTGTCTCCCTATCCTCGGCTCTTGCAGTCTCGCTATATAGTGCAATAACAGGGAGGGCTATGGCCGAGGGAAAGAACACAACAAGAAAACAACAATTTTAATTATAAGATAAAGTAATAATTACACGGATTTAGTCAGAAACAATTCTTTTGAAGACCTAGTAAAATTTGCATTAATTATTCCTTTTCTTCCACATTTTAATACAAAGGTTGAAAGAGTTTCAATCAAGTAAAAATAATAAAAAATAAACTTAGAAACAGAATGAAACTTTTTACATTAAATAACATTCAAATAATAAAATATTGATTTAAAAAGCATCGCAAATGCTGTTATGAATATGACTTTCCAAATCAAGTTCAGAATAATTGGCACTTTTAAAAACTATTCTATTAAAAATGAAATAAAAGTAAATGATTATGAAAATATTTTAATATTTTTGTCGAAACAATAATAGATTTTATTTTTTAAACAAGCTGCATAAAGATGAGAAACACCAGACTCGAGTTTCGCTCTCATTAGTGATGCTTATCTCACCGCGAATCGAACCTGGGACCTGTAGTCTTCCACGCAGGTTACTATACCACTAGACTACAGATCCCGGCAACAGATGGACTCAAAGCAGCTGTTATAAATTAGTTATTGCCGGATTTACTGAACAAGGAATACATAGAATCCACTATGTTGTAATTCCAAGGCCGTACCTCATGACCGGGACTTACCCGACAAGCGTCGATGTTTAACACTGATGAGCTCTAATGAGAGCGAAACTCGAGTCTGGTGTTTCTCATCTTTATGCAGCTTGTTTAAAAATTAATTCCAAATCCTCTTAATTCTTCAAATATAGATTTTATTCTATCAATAATTAATTAAACTAATAAGTAGCAAATTTTACGCTTAATGATAAGTACGTAGCAACTAGATAGAATTTATTTAATTTAGCTCTATTCTAACCTGTTGTTAGTTAGCCCTTTTTTAAATTTCTTTTAGCTCTTTTTCTGTCTACCTCTATTGGCAACACTGATTATGGCTCTTAAAAAGGCAAGGACAAAATGCAACTTTAAAAAGTTTAAATAATGACATGTTTTTTTAGCTTTTCAGTTGCTTATAAAAATACCTAAGTGGAATTAATCTAAGAATAAGTAGTGAGTATTGCAGTGATAAGACAGTTTAGCTTGGACCCGGTTTTTTCTTAAATCGGCTCGAAACAAAAACATTTGAATAGCCTATGACTTAATTTGCAAATTTCCAGTTTGACAGGCACAATAAAAATTTAACTGTACAATTTGTTTTTGTGTATATATGTTAAAGTAAAGCTGTTAAAGCAAAGATTTCATGAAACTCCTGAGAATGTTAGAAAATTCGTAAAATCACTGTTTTAGAACTTCATGTTGTTTCGGTCTCAGATCTCTGTTTTTCGAGTTCAGGTCGAGACATTGAAGCAAAGCTATGAGTCCTCTAACTATTTTATTGATTTTTGAAAATAGGCTATTTCTACATTGTGTCGCGTCGGGGCCTTCTTTAAATTGCTCATAATCCCAGCAAAATTAAACCATGCCAATCTTTATTACACGTCTGAATACCGTATAAGGTGCTCGAGAAATTATAAGCCTGCTTTCACTAACATCTTAGTAAACATATTTATTAGCAAAATTTAGTATCCCGACATGCGGCTATATCACAATGTTTTAAATTGTAGTAATACTTCTTTATGACATGATAATGGCCTAAAATATTTTCTCATTGCAATTGAAACAATTGACACGATTGCGATTCAAAACTTATTGCGTCGTTTTATTGTGTCCTTGGAAGAAATACTTTACGGCACTTTTCTTTGCTTAGAACTCTTAGCAAGCAGCTTTAAATTTCAGTTATGCCCCAAAAAAATATTTTAAAATAATGATAATAATTTCAATTGAACAACAATATTTTGGAGCAAGACGGGAGCGTAGTATGACTGAAATTTAAAGCTGTGATTTGATGCTCTGATCAACGCATTCAGTGACAATGTGCAAGGCGTTATTCAAGACACTATTCAAGAAACGAGCATGCGGGCTCCCATGTACTGAGCTGCTAAGAGACTAACTAAGGGAGCTGTAAGCAGTGTTGAAACCAGCACCTTATTCCGAACCCTTAAATTGCCTTAGCAGTGACGCGGAAAGGGTATTTTTTACGCCGGAATGTCACCAGATGGCGAAAGAACGTGAATAATTTTTCCAGTTTTAATCCACAATAATTAGGGACGAAACAGAAAGATACAAGTTCACCATCATTGTAAACCTTTTGCCCACATTTGGTTTCCTGTTTGTTCAAATTAAATGCTGTTGTCACCGTCTGATGCCAGGATGTGTCATACGCAGCTGTCAGTCGGACAATTACAGCACCGTCTTTTTTTTTAGCCTTGAAAGAATCCTTAATGTTCTGTTTTAAAGGACAGAACGAATTGATCCATGGTTGACAGTCTGCAAGTTTCTTTCTAAAGAGCAATGGATTGATAAATTGCATGGCTGAACGGCAGCCAAGTTAAGTCTTTCTTAGAGATGGTTACTGAGTTTTATATTGTAAGCCTCCAAAGATCCCAGTCAAGATGACTTGCGATCAACAGCCTTGTACTCCTATTTCTGACTAGCTGAGATGCAAGAGCATCAAATGAAACAGGGCATTGACGAGAGAAGTGTTTTGATTTACCGGTAAGGTTATTTTAATCCACTCCATGCTTTACAATTAGAGTGCAAAAAATCGAGGCTCTGATCAAAATCATCAATCTCTTTGCTTCCTGTCAAGTTTGTAACTGTAACCGTAGCACCCAAACTCGCTTTGTGTGCCTGAATACTGCAGAAAACTTCTGTAGAGTTTTCCCATGCACTTCAATACGGTGTATTTGTCATGAAGTTACACTACTAACAGATTACTTTAATTAACTTAAAATAGTAGTACTTCAAATTACAGGTAAATGAACATTTTAAGCAAACACAACATACAATAAATTATCTGGCAGTTAAAATAAAATTTTAAACAGGAACAGAAACTAGTTGAAGACATTGCCTGATTTAAATGCGAGCTCTAAACGACTTATACTAGATTACAATAATCTTAAAATGGTTTGTTAGGGTTTCAAAAGTTATGAATATTTTTATTCATTTATTTATTTATTTAAATCAGATCACGGTCCATAACAGAAAAAAACAAAAACAAAACAGCAAAAACTACACAGAATAAGAGACACATACAAAAAACAACACTTTAAAAAAAAAGGTTACCAAGTATTTATTGCAAATAAACTAATGCGTTGTAGTGTTTATAATATGATGAATTAATAAAATATTCCGAGGTCATTGAAGAAAAAATTAATTTATTATTAGAATTGTAATAACGATAAACAAAGGAGCAGGAAATTTTTCTTAGAATTGCATCAAACATTGTAATGTTATTCAGCACCTGCTGTTTCTGGGCATTTACGTACCTAGCCAATTCATGTAAAAATCGAAAAGAATTATTGTAGGCTACACGAATTCTTTTTAGACTAGAGGACAAAAAGTTATTCCATAACTGACATGCATACATAGACGAGCAATATGTGCGAAATAATACTCGTACATTTTTTATTTTTATCAAACACTTATAAAAGCATTTTTTTAACTTATTTGCAGTTCCATATAAATAACAAACCTGTCTATTTATATCTTCATCATCATGTAACTTGGAGTTAAGAAATACTCCAAGGTATTTAATTTCATTTACAAACTGTATCTTGAAATCACTTAGTACCACATTAGGTTTAATATTTAATTTAAAATTACTAGATGCAAAAGATAAGGTAATGTTTTTTGACAATTGAATATTATATTATATTACGAGAGGAAGCATACGAGTGGCATACATCAATGATACGTTAAAGACCATGAATGCTAGGGCAAAAACAGCACAGATCATCAGCAAATAATAAACGATTAACAAGAGATTTTTCAACAAAACATTATATTTTTATTTTGTTTAGTTCTTTTGATAGATCATCTATGTAGACTGCAAAAAAATATGGACTTAGTATACTACCTTATCTAACACCATTAGTTACCAAAAATAACGAAAAATAACATTTACCCCATCTAATTTGCATACTTTGTTGATTATACCAGTAAACTAATAAACGAAACAAAACACATTGAAACATTGCGCACAACTAGCTTCTAAAAGAGTAAATAATGATTTACCCATTCAAATGCCTTTGAAGCATCAAGAAAAACACAAAAAATTGGACTACCACGAGTAATATAATAAGAATTAGCTTGTTTGAGCTTGTTTGAGTAGGAAAACACTTGTCTATACTATGCTTAGTTTTGAAACCAAATTGATTGTCAGTGGTATCTAAGAAACTTTTAATATTAACAAAGATGACTTGCTCAAACAGATTTGAAACAACAGTTGCAGTTGCTATTGGTCTATAATTCTATAGGTGTTAATTTCATAAGTTTACTGTAGACCGCATAGCGAATCCCTCCTTTCTTGGCTTCAATTTCTTCAACTATGGGGAAGCTATCCGACCCTTCCCCAATCACACCGCTGGCTTTCCACACGTCTTATGGCTTTATAATATTTATTAAAGTTGAGATTTCGATATGAAGGTATAACAGGCTTCCACAAGCCAACGACCACAATTATTTTCTAAACACGACAGCTTAAACAGTGCAGCCCACGTACTACCAACGTTCAGCCAACGATACAACCAACGTGCAGCCAACAATGCAACCAACGTGCAGCCAACGATGCAGCCAACGATGCAATCGCAAAACAAAATTTTCCGAAGTTTCGCTTGCGATCTATAAACTCACTCTTCAAACTAAACCAAAATCACCGAACCACTTGATCACCAACGACTGAAAGGAATTAAATTTACCAACATCTCAATTTATAGTGTGCTCGCCAGGTGTAAGTGAACCAATCAGATTTCATTAAAATCACTGCACGTGATCTGCCTATAAAGCAGTGAACGCAAATAATAGAATTAATTACGAGGTTTCAAAAAAGACTTCTATTCAGTTAATTCACTTTTTCAATTTCAGTGCGAGTTCTATTTTTATGATTTTAACAATAGGTCTATAAAATATAATATTGGTAATGTAGACCTATAGCTTAATTAAAGTGACCTTTAGTAAAGTGACCTATAGCTTAAGTAAAGAGCAACAGTGGAATCAGCAAAACAAACATGCTTAGCAGAAATGCTATCACTACCAACAGCACTGTTAAAAGGCAGTTTACACATAAAGGATTAAACAGTATTAACATCACACATTTACTGGGATGAATTCATATAACTATTCTTACAAGTAATATTGTTGTAAATAAAGTCTTTATATTCATCGTTTCCGACAGAGTTAAGTAGGTTACTGAAATGATTCTAGTCTTTACTTAAAGTTAAGTAGGTTACTGAAATAAAGTCTTTTATATTCATCGTTTCCGACAGAGTTAAGTAGGTTACTGCAATTTTTTGGGATCCTGAGGCACCTCCAACTGCAGCTGGAAAAGGACTTGATTTTTTAAGCTTTTTAATGTTTTGCTAGAAGGCCTTAGAAGAAGTATCAGAATGAAATGCTTTGGCCAATGCATCAGCAGACTTTTGGTCTTTTAGTCTTTTGCACCGTCTTAGTTCATATTTGAACTGTTTTTGTGTTGATTTCATTCTAGTTAGAATCTCACCATTTTTTGGTCTGCCTTTTTTAACCCAAGATAGATAAGAAGTTCTTGCTCTAATATGTTCCAATTTTACTGAGTCGTTCAACCTGGAATAGGATGAAATGAAAGACTATGACAAGAAGATCCAAGTAGATCTTTTGATGGTTAGAAGAGACTATATACAATATCTAAGTAAAACTTATTAATAAGTTCTAAATGTTTTTGGTCACAACAATGAGTATCATTGCATTTTATTACTTCAAATGGAAGAAAAATATTATTCTAATAATCTTTTGTAGCTTCATGATAATTTGCTTTATTTGTCTGAGATACTTTTGACTATTTCACATTAAAGTAATCAGGTACAGGTTCATCAACAGCAATTCGGGTAAAGAATTTACAGCTAAATGTTATGGAAAGAGGGTGATGATCAGATGTAATAAAGTTATATAGTATTTCTATTTTAGTTATTTAGATGTGGGCTGCACAGGAGGACACACAATGATCAATCCAGCTGCAAGTGTTATGAGCATTATTAACATATGTAAAAGATTTTTTAGGTAACATCGCCTCATCTGCTTGTGTCTGACCTGGAGTGGATACCCTTCAAATGATGACAACGATGACATCACCTCATTAGACATTGTAAGATTGATATCTTGAAAAAAGGAATTTAGCAAGGGGCCAAACATATTGTTATTGCTAGCATTGAAGTCTCCTATAATACACATATTAAGATGTTGAATATCTTTACATAACTCAACGAGCTTTCCAAGATATTTTAAGTATGTGTCTGTATTGGATTCGCAACAACATGGAAGATATACATTGATAAAAGATATGAAGGGGTACAAAGATTTACTGTAAGACCAATAATAGTATTATCATGGTTAGAGAATGTAGATGCCTGAAGCTGCATGTTCCAAAAAATAGCATTGCCTCCATAAGGTCTGCCTAAATCCAGTTTTGTTTCATAGCTAAAAGAACTTATATAATAAAAATAACGCTGATTGTTGATAGAATTCAGAAAATCAAGATTTTGTTTGGCAAGCCAAGTTTCTTGTAACAAAATTATGTCAATGGTTTTACATAACGTTTTAATTTTTTCTAGCGAACTACTAAGACCTCTAAAATTGAAGGAAACCACTTTTAACTCTATATTATTTATTGTCGCCATTGGAATTATCAATAAATTTGGAGAAAGATGCCATATTCTTGGATTTTGAAGTGTTGAAAATGTTTTTAACTAGTATTCCTGTTGGCCATTGTGCAAGATCAAGACATTCATTAGCTGGTACTCCTGCAATAAAAAATTTTGAAAAAAGAAAAAGAATCAAATTTAGTTTTTAATTTTTCAACAATGAATGTTGTTGCTGATTTAAATTGTGTTTGAGCAAATTATTTTATTTTACTCTCTAAATCATCTAGATGAAATCTTGAAACAAAAATATTAACAGATTTTTCAACATCCTTTAAGTCTGACTGTTTCATTCTGCCAATTTGAGTAGACCTACGTCTTCTTTCCACTTTGGTAAAATTATCAGCAGAGCTATCATCATTTTTGTAAGTTGTGTTTGGTATTTGAGGCATTGGTTTTCTCAATATTTCAGAGTAAGAGTTTTTGTGAGTAGGTTTAGGATGTGAATCAACTTTGATTAATTCTGGGGTTTTGCTTTCTTTTTTCTTTAAGAGATATGACAGTTCTTGTACTGTCAATTTGAGGTCTACAACAGCATTAGTTTGCATTTTTCTTTCACGTTTGAAAGTCAGAAATTCTTGTCGTAAGTTATTAATATCTTGCATCAATTGGCAAGCATCAATATTTTTTAAATCAAGGGATGGAAAACGACTTGAAGCAGTTACTAGAACTGGGGCAGATTTTTTTGTTATTCTGCATCTCCAATAGCACCATATGAATGTCTTTAATATTATAGAGAAATTTTTGATCTCCTTATCTTAGCTTTAGTCTACCAGCATCTTCATAGTTATTGTGAAGAACTGTTTTTGCCTCAACAATTTCTTCAGGAAAGTAAAAATCAGATACAATTTTTATAATGGTTTTAGCAGTTAAGCAGCTCAATCTGTCATTCATGCACCACACTAGCGAATTAATTAGAATTTTCGCCACAAGCACAGAATCAAAATAAAATCTCATTCAAATAGAATTTATACACACCTTATTCAAATTACTTAATCAAATAGAATAACTAACACTTACAACCACCTTATTCAAATACAATCTCAAACTGACAACTGCGTAAAAGAGTCTTTTCCTGCTTTTGCTGCTTACTTTGGTTACACTTAACTGCTAACCATCGCATAATTTTCCTCCGTTAATTTTTAATTATTTTTTTAAATTTTTATCTCTATATTTATACTCCTGACTCGCAGGAAAGCGACGGAGGCGCTAATACATAGGGTAAGCAATTACCCCGACCTGCTTCCGGAGATGCCAAGATATTGCTGTCCGCTAGTATTTCAGTAGAGGTATTACTGTAATATAGAACTGCTTGTCAAGACCACCAAGCAGGGGAAAGTGCCGTAAAGTGTCTTTCCCAAGAACACAACAGAATGGCGCAAGTGGGTTTTGAACCGAGATCATGTTGATCATCAGTCCAGTGCTTTAACCACTCGACCACGCTGCCGACTGATCCGTTAGTTCAAAGCATATCATATTTTTTTATTTTTATATTATCTCTTGTTTATCTTGCTGACTTGAAGGAAAACATTAGAGGCGCTACACATAGTCATAGAGTACTCGTAAAGCAATTAGCTGGACCTGCTGCCGGAGATACCAAGATATTAATGTCCGGTTGAACAGAGATAGGACTGAAATTTAGAGCTGCTTCTCAAGACCGCTCAGCAGAAGAAATTGCTGTAAAGTGTCTTTTCCAAGGACACATCAAAATGGCGCGAGTCGGTTTTAAACCGCGACTGTGTTAATCACGTTCGCAATCAATTACGGCGCTTTTAACCGCTCAACCACGCTGTTGAAACACCCGATTATTGTAAATGATACGGGTTACAGATGGTATCTATAGAGAAAGCTTCACAATTCCTGAGGAATACTAAATTTTTAAGATTGGCTGAATAAAGACCTTTTCTAGTCTTTACTTAATGTTTAAATGCCATAAACACACTTGTACGTATTTTTTGTACTAAAAAATATTTTTTAAATCTTTAGTTGAATTTTTCAAAGCAGTCTAGAAACAAGAACTAAAATTTAATTTTTTAGAATGAGAAGCCAAATTAAAGCCGTCACTAAAAAAGACAAAAATTATTTTTTAGTTTTTATTTGATATGAAGTTCAAGAAGTGACCTGCCAAGTACTCCCTGTATTTTCGCGGAGAATGTGATTATGTAGCCTCCATGCAATTTACTAAAAATTAGAGTCGGAGTTGCCAAAGAACGTCAGGACTTAGAATCTAATATATCTACAAAAAGACACCAGCTCCAATCCATCCAAATATATGCTACTCCGTCAACTCCGATCCCACAAATTTGAGTTAAACTGAAGTAACTTACGTAAAGTCTCGTGTATCGTCTTGGTCTCCCTACTCCAACGTCTCATCTCCGTCTCAGACTTGAAACCTCGTCTTGGGCTCAAAACTCCGTATTGTAAATTTAACTCTGACCATCGCAAAGCGCTTGTTTCCCGGTTTTCACATTACTAATTGCAATTCAGATCCAAATGTTATTATAAGATAATAAACTAGCAAAATATATCAGTTTCCAAACCATAAGTAATGTTTTATGTTGCCAGCAGTAAAATAAAAAAGTGCATCAAACCAAAGATGTCTCAACAGTAACAGTTTCCGATGTTCCCTTACGTCTTCACACACAAGCGGTTTAGGTAGCTATAGAGCTTGTGAGAAAATTCTCAACACAAAACGCAAACATCATCAAAAAAATTGGAAGTTTAAAAAGATGCTACAATCAAGAAAAAGTAATTCTCGCTTCCAGTCAAAACAAGATTTTATAATTCAATAGACTAAAGCCAGAACTAAAGATTTGCGCCAGAACAAGTGAACGGAATAAATTATTTTTAATTCATTTTAATTTTGATACAATTATGTTATTTTTCTTGAACCAGTGTTTTTAGCATTACATTAAAGTCCAATGAAAATATTTTTGGTTGATTTTGGTTTCATTTATAAAGTATGTCATATTAACACAAATTTTTATTTTTTGTAAATGACCATTTGGTGTAATGTCATGCTGTAAAATACTTGCTTTGAAAATACGTTTATTTGTTAAAAATTTGTGAGTTGGCTTGCTATTGCAAAAACTTTAAATTCACTCTTGCATAAGAAATTTCTAGTCACATCTAACTAGCAATTTATAACTTGGCGCAAGCAAAATTATAAAAGAAATTAAGTAAAATTTAAAAGTAAATTTTTTTTCTTTTTATTTACTTGGACTTTTGCCTTCTACTGAGGAGGCAAAATATGATAATGAGATGAACAAAATGAGGAGAAAAAATATGAGAATGAGATAAATTGAAAACAAAAAATAAACCTTCAAACAGCTGATATTTTGAAAATAGTATTTTTATCCAAAGGTCGCTAGCTTTTTTAATCTCAAAAAATTGTCAAAAACGACCCATTGAGAGTTTCAAAAGAAGAGCAATTAAATGCAATCAAACATAAAATTAAGAGTGGCAACTCCAATAAATGAATTTTGCTTCAGTTTCAGTTTTTCTTTATTTAATCAGTACAACGTATCCTGGAGGAATAGTGCACGTGATAACACTCCGAATTGCGAGCGGAAGAATTCGAGTGCGATGCTCTGTCTACCTGGATGATTTCCGTTGTGTCATTAGAAAAGGCACTGGACAACAAACGTAAATGAGTGTCACGCAGTTCACAGAAAACGGTGAATCAACTTTATTCAGAAAGCGTCAATTAGACTACACTATACGAAGAATAACGAAAAGTGTTGCTAATGGATGCTTTACTAACGTTGCATAAAAACACTGATACAATAATGTTATTTGATGAAATGAGCCCTCTAATTGTCACAAGAATTTCCAAAGAGAACTAAAACGGCGATGTCATTCTTACCCATTTTTTACTTGTTTTCTAGATACAGTTGTCCAGTTAATTTTTTTTTTATTGTAATGCATGAAATGATAAAGCTGTACAGTAGTTTGTAGTTAACGAACAGACAAAAATTAATTACCGCGTTTTTGGCAGAAGCTTCAATGATATTTGAGATGCGAGGTAAAAACAGATCGGTAGATTCTTGTCTAAGGCAAGTCAATAAAAAATAAATTGCAATTAACATACCGGTGACATTACATTGGTTCCTCCATTGCAATTATTAATTGTTTCCCCTCCATTTACAACCACCAATTTATATGACAACCCACTAACAACATCCCAAGTAAGAGTGAAGCTTGTTGAATAGATTTCTCCGTGTGAAAATCCTGTTGGTGAGTTGGGTTTACCATTCTAGAAATACCATGTTTTATCATAAAATAGGGAATGTTTCAACAAACCGCAGATTGGTGTCACATTGTTTCCGTAAAATCTACGAGATTTGGTTAAACAAAATTTACGTTGGCATAACACAAGTTCGCAGCGTGGTCGAGTGGTTAAATGTTCCATGATTATGATCAACATGGGTTTAGTTTAAACCTACTCGTCCCATTCTGTTGTATCCTTGGAAAAGATACTTTACGGAATTTCCCTGCTTAGTGGTCTTGGCTAGCAGTTCTAAATTTCAGTTATATCTCTATAAAGCTATAAGCCAAATAAACATTTTCAAACGGCAGTTTTCCTATATATAGTCTGTATTCTATATCCTATAATAGCGCCTCCACCACTTTCTTGCGAGTAGGAAAAATAAATATAGAGATAAAATAAAACAAAATTCACTTTAAAGATGTTTCATTTACGTGAAGTCAAAAGCAAAACCTAGGTCTTAGTTTTGATTTGTACCTCTTAAGTGGTTGCTAAAGAAGAATAAAAAGAGGATCTAAGTTTTGTTTGTTAAAGCAAAACTGTTTATTATTGATATTTTGTTCATGTGGCTGTGCAAAACTGTTTATTATTTTGTTCATGTGGCGGTGCAGAAATAAAAGAAAACTGAATGAACTGAAATGATATTACAATTGAGAAATGAATATTTTAAATGCTTATTGAACATTTACGTATTAAAATTATAAGCTTTAATAAATAATATATTATAAAAATAAAAAAAAAAAAAATAAATATGTATAACATAAAATAAAATTTATACGAATTTATAAGCCGCTTAAAAAATATTTACATCATCTTATTCCTTCAAAGGGTTTTTCTATTAAGACGGCATGAAACGTTGGCCTCTATTTTGTCTTAAATTTATGTCAAAAATAAATATTTTAACGAGTATTAAAGTTTAGTTTTACACGTTGGCTACAAAGAGCCTTTTACTCTTACTCATGCAATTTACCAGTTGCATTTTATAAGCTATAAAAGCAGTACATACACGGTCTACCGATGAGTATCATGGTTCATATAGGTGTTAGTAGAGCCTCATCGGTGATCCCCATGGTAGCCAATGTGTTAATTTTTTTTTCTTTTCAAAAACGGCGTAAGTGGTTTGCGTAAATAATTTTGTTTATTTTTCTGCTTTCGATTTTGGTATAACTGGTTCAATGAGTTTTTTTTGTGATAGCTGGTTAATTGGTCAACCACTTTTTAAAATTTTTTACTTTGGAAATTCCGAGACAGTAAGATAGGCGGCGTTATTTCATTTTAATTACAATAACTGTTAAATGGTTTGATTAATTAACATCAACCCCCTCAAAAAAGTTAATCATTTTTTTTTAAATCAAATAACTTCTTTGGTTTTTATAACAAATTTCTTTACTAAGAAATAAAGTAAAAAAAGTTTTGGAAAAAAGAAGTGAAAAGAAATTTCTAAAAGTTTCATCAACTAGCTTATGCACGAGATAAGTTGACACACTGGATTCAAATACTGGCCCATTATTAGAAGCTATTTAGATTCGCCATTTGCTTTTGTAGATATTGGAAAATCTCTTTTATGAATCAAAAAACATAAATTAATTCTTCACCTCATGAAAAAAGTTATCCTTTTTTATTTTTTTAAAATTTTTGTAAAGTATTGTCTTTGACTAAGAGAAACATATTGTAGGTAGATGTAACTCTCATTCCCAGTTTTTGTGTTACTCTTTTTCAATAAACATTTGACAATATGAATGTTACATAAAGGAATGCTGCCAAGTAGTTCTCATCTTTTGAGGAAACCATGATACACAATACATCATTTATTTACTCTCTAGGCAACGTTGGAGGAATCATAAGCAGAGTAACCGCATGGGATTGCCCCCGCTTTTTGGTATGGCCCACTTAATAAAACAGCAGTATGTTTGCAAAACTTCCAACCGGTATCCCCCAAGCAGCCACAGCAGCGTTACCTGCTTTTATATTCCGAACATTGTCTCGATAAAGGGACAAGGCCGATATTTATTACTCAAGTTTTGTCGGCAATTTTTGCAACTTTCTATAGTCGCTAGTGCTTGACAATTTGTTTTGGGATTTTTTCAAGTTACTTGAATTTTGTATAACCTGCCTTGCACTTCAACTTACTGTTGGTGTCCACCACAAAGAAATCGCCATTAAAAGCAACTTGGTCAATGATGAAGTCATCGATTTGCAGTTACAACTCAATCATACGCTGACTATTTAAAACAAAATGTTCTGTAAATAGAAAAAAGCAAGTTAGAACTCTGATTTGTTTCATCTTTTCTTTGTACTCTTTTCAACCGGATCACATTTACAATCTTCATATTATTAGCTAAAAACTTTACAAATTATATTTTTTTGAAAGAGTATGTTATGATTAGTAACAAGTAAATTTTTCGCCAAAAGTAAATGGCACAAGTAAAAATTGAGCATTTCCGACGTACGCATGAAAAGTTCTTTCTGAGGAAAAAATCATAATTTTCCACCAAATTATAAAACAAAGACGATCCTTCAACAATCGAATGTCAATTTTTAGTCCGACAAAAAAAATTTTGTACGTTAAAATCTGGTGAGTTTTGTAGACTACATAGGACACAAATGTACGAGTATCAAGCAAATTTTTAAATAAATAAAATATTTGGATCTAGGGTTCGGGAGATTACTTATTATGAAACGTTTGTATAAATGTCTTAACTCCACCTACAACATTTAGTTCTTAAAAATTTCATATTTAGATTTACTTCACTTTGCTTTACAGGCGTAACAGGCCAAAATGTTTACGAGCAAAACAATTTTTCTTTAATGATTACACTTAGCTTACAAGTTTATGCGTTGAAATATTCATCTTTATATGACGAAAAATAATTATATTGTTTACGAAACTTAGCTGCTTAAAAGACTCGAGTTTCGCTCTTGTTGGAGCTCGTTAGCAATGTTTATCTCTTTGCGAATCGATCCAACTACTTGTGGCCTTCCATGCAGCAGACAACATCACTAGACCAAACAAACTAGAAAACATTTCCACTAAAAGCAGAAATATTTAATAAATTATAGCTGCTTTTAGTCGAATTGTTGTCCGGCTTGTGTGGTGTAGTCTGCTACGTGGAAGGCCACAGATATTTTGTTCGATTCGCAGTGAGATAAGCATCATTGACGAGCTCTAACAAGAGCGAAATTCGAGTCTGGTGCTTCTCGTCTTTTAAGCAGTAATTATCTAAACCTTCATGTTAACTATAAAATAAAAATTATATTGTTTTATCTGTGGTGCAACACATTGAAATAAATTTTTCGGGCATAAAATAACTTATTTTGCTGAAGAAGCATTTTTTTTTGGTACCATTCATGCCTCAGCAAACTTATTCAGTGTCCAAAAATTTTAATTCCACTTGAATTTTTTTTAGACGATTCTACCAGGAAGCGGTTATGCTTACTGGTTTGTATTACCTACTTCGTACAGCAATGCTTTGCTGAGCAACACATGTGAATCTTGAGATTACTGACTAGGTAATAGTTTGATTAAAAAGAATTAAAGTTATTTTATAAATATTGTGCAGAGCATTTTAAACGTTATTTGACCAAACCAGCGTCAGCATTGCAAATATCACACTTTAGGTCTATGGAAATGCTGTTTTAAAGTGGAACAGAGTTTTTTTAATTTAACCTTGGCAATTGGTAGATTTTTAAGGAATCTTTAAATGCATAAAGAGAAACGACAGCTAGGTATATATAATTTTTTTAAATGAAATTATAAATAATTTTTTTTTATTTAACTTAGTTTTATTTGCCTCGTCAGGATGACAAGTAAAATACAACTATCAAGTTAAGTTCACATACAAAAGGTTTTTGTGACGTGAAGTAATTTTTTAGCTAATCGCATAATTGAACTTGAATTAACTTTGCTGTGTTGAGTTAGTGCAAGAAAATGCTTTATGAAGCTAAAACGTTATTTTGTTAAATTATAAAATATAATTTTGGACCTTGAAAAATTTTTGTTGACCGCGTAATGTCCATTGAAGCATGAAAAAAGTTGATTAAGGGCTCTGGATTAAAAGAGTTTAAGAAAACAATATGATGGGCTTAGTTCTAAATGTACTTAAGTCACATAATGTCATCTTGAGAAAATGAGGTTTAAAGTTTTCGAAAACCCTACTTATACAATAGAAATACGCTAAGATTTCAAACCTCAGTGCTATTCAAAAAGTGATTTCATGAAAAGATTTTTTGGCAGAATATTTCTGGCGAGTAAACAAACAATTTTTTCAGCTTATCCAATTTTTTCGAAAATGTGACTTAGGTACTTTTAGAAATAGGGCCTTCAATTGAACATCATGATACCAAAGCATCCTTAAAGAAACTGCGTTCTCACTCTCTGTGTTTCGACTAACATACCACTTATAACAGCTAACATTGACATTTGCAGCCTATATGATACCATTTTTTCCTTGTTGCCTTGTGGAGAACTGTATGGTAAACAAAATGAAAGTTTTTTTTTTTTTGAACGTCTTCAGAGATTGCATCTGTTTCCAGGTATTTGGTGTTTCAATCTTTTGACTCGCGCTTTGGACCTCATACGGTTTCCAAGTTGGTTTGCCGTTGAAGTGCATTACGTTACTTCTTGTGTCTAATAGTTTTCATCGAAAAGCGCTCGCCTTGTTTTGGTATATTGTTAAATCTTGAAGAACGTGCAAATCAGTTTAAAGTCTATATAGCAAAATGCAGTTTTGTGCTTTGATGTTCCACAATTACATGTAATTAAAAATAACTGCAATTCCAAACAAAAATAATGAAAATGCAGCAATTGTGTGACAAGCTATAAATTTCTTTTCGTTCTTATAAATACAGTAGATGCTGAGATTAAACTTGCGCTTTAAAATTAACTAAAATAATTGCGCCGCAAGTGTCCAAAATTGATTGTGATTTGTGTTAATATAATTTTTTGTGAAGCTATAAATATTAAATCAACCTACAAGCGGCAAAATATAGCGAAAGCATTTTTGACTGCACGTACTTGAGACCGTCACCATATAATTAGATTTTAAATCAACAAAAACAAGTAGCCCTAAAAAACTAAATATCTTGGTGGATGTTTTTAAACAGTTTTGACCAATGCTTGTATAAAATCAGTACTTTTTATTCAGCATTTTAAAATTCATAGATTAAAACACGACGGACCACATACATTTTGCAGGGACAAAAATGCATTTAATTCTTAAACAAATAATTGTGATTTAAAATACTAAAATTTGTTTCTAAAATTAAATGGTAATTGCAGTTGGCCTATTCATTTTTAATTTTTTAAATAAATGCTTTAAAAACTTTTTAATCCTTTTTTCGATACTATTATTTGTGAAAACAAAATTGTAATTAAACTGAAGAAACTTGCACAAATTTTCTTAATTAATTAAGTGCGTTCGAATATTTTGTAGGTAAACCATGAAATACAAGCTACTTAGTTGGAACATACTTATTGCTTATTTTCTTTGGGTAATTCTTCTAACAAAGTTCAACCAAATAAAAAATATTAGATTAAAAATCTTAATTTAGCTTATTTGAAAATTTTATGAATCAATGATTAATGAAAATAAAAAAATACATTTAAAAAAGAAAATTTAACAATCAGACCACATCGTTATAAATTGTACTTTTTACTTGCTAAAGTGATTGAACTTACTTTAGAGCTTTTTCAATCTGAATCAAGGACTTTAAAACATTTATTATAAGAAAACTTTTTCTGATAAAACAAATGATTTACAAACAAATAGCAAAAGTAAGCAGGTGTTTTCTTCTAACTGCTGCCTAAATTATGAAATAAATTTTTTCCCGCATTTCTGAATTATTTCAAAAATAAATTTTTATTACAAAACCGTACACGACTCAACACCCTTATTTTGTTTTTACAGCTTACAAAATATTATTTTAGCCAATACTCAAAACAAATCGATTTTACTGGTAAGGAACCCAAATTAAATTTAAAAACTGACGCAGCAACAACGCTGCTCTGTTTTTTATTAGTTTCAGTTCATTCCAACGACAACAAGCTTTATCTTCTGCGTCAACAACTAAAATCGATGTTTAGCCTCAAAAAATTATTTCTAAAAAAATTTTGGTTTATTTACTAAGTTAAAAGCTTTAAAAAAATTTCAAAATACGTAAGAACAAATTTTTTTAGCCGTGAAGAAATAAGTTTTTTAGGCTGTCCTTTATATTAGGTATCAGATTGAAAAGAAACATTAGTTTACAATTTATCAAAACAAAATTATAAAACCAAAAAACTAAACTTTACTTTATTAACAGTACAACGCATTCTCAAAGAGATCACAATGTAACCCGTTGAATGTAGTTTAATAAGTAAAATAAGAACAGTAAAAAAGCGAATAAAACAAATTAACAGAAAGAACGATGAATATGCGACAGGCCTGTTTCCATCTTGTGGAGCTCATCACGCATAACTTATCGAAATCTCTAAGGCAAATAGGTAGCGCAAAAAGTTAAGGTAAAAATTCCATGAAATAACTCGTTTGGAAATGGAAATTTTAATTAATAATCTACAATTACGAGTTTAAGTATCAACGGTCAACATCGAAAAGCACCAATCAAAATGAAAATTAAAAATTTGAATTACGGACGGCAGCGAACCCTTTGGAATAAATTTCATGAAAGGGACGGTAAAGCAGCATCAAAAAGGTTTATGAAATTTGAATTTTGGACTTGGTCGAATTAAATGGAATAAGTTACATTGTAAAAATTTACAGTTGCCAATATTGAAAAGCACATCGAAAAAAACTAATCGAAAAATAGCTGATAGAAAATGAGTTTCGGACTAGAAAAGTCAAATTTAAAAAACTTGAGATTGATAGAATTCGTCACTTTAAAAAATGGTACACCATAAATTTACAATTTTTTCTTCTGGCTTACTCTTTAAGCTCAATATTAATTGTAAAATAGAGGGACCAAAAAAGTAAATTATATCAATCGGTGAATTTACGATTTTCTCTTCGGCTTTCAAACGAAAACTTCAACAACTAAATTCTAACCCGGTTCACAAAGTGGAAAAGTGCCCTGTCTACCTATACATTCCATGGATTGGAAATGTCTCGATGAAGTTCAAAAAGCAGATTACGTCGGCTGGAAAACGCTGTTTTTTCTCTGTCGAAGCACGTGTTATTTTTAACACCCGACAGCTCTTACCAGCAACTAAGAAAGACATGTTACCTTCCCATCATCACAGCAATGTTAATTACCAGTTTGTGTGACACTGCGATAGTCGGTACGTTGGTCGCACCTCTCAACGCTTAGAAGAGCAAATCAAATAACACGTTCCTAGATCCATCGCCAAACCTCCTGCCTCGCACAACGGCCAAAGGCTTTCCCGCTCTTGCCAGGCCAACATACGCCCACAACAATTTCACGAATCTGCCATTGGTCAACATCTTCTTGACAACGCCCAATGCACCCTTTACTACAACAACCAAAAATTTGTACTTTCGCTCGAGGTCGCTTTTCTTTTCACCTTTCTGCTCCTGAAGCGACTTTCATTAAATCTCTTAATCTCCTTTGGTGTAAAAAAAAAGAATTCGTCTACTCTCCGAAAATTTCTTAATCTTTTCTCTCATTGGCTAACTTCTTTTAGCCAATGAGAATTCTGTTTTCCCCTTTATAATCAACTTCGGTTTCATTTCTGTTTTATTCTGACGATTTCCACTGAAAAGTTTCAGATGAAAAGCTTTAGGAAGAAAACTTGTTTACTTTACGCTAAGATGCAACTATAAATTAATGTAACAAGCAATGTTATGCAGCAGAATATTTGTTATTGTGAATATGGTTCAGTCTATTCCTTTTTTCAGTAGCTTTTATTTTCATTATTACGTAATCCTTTTCATTCGTTGTTGTCGTCGCCGTCGCTTGAAGAGGTATCCACTCCAGGTCAGACACAAACAGGACTGGGGCCGAAGGTTTATGTTTTTACTATCCCAGACAGCTGTACTGCCTGGATCAGACGCTGGAAGTGGTGTTATTAAGCCAGCATCGAGTTTCGTCATCCAAAACCATCAAACGTTGAGCTCCATGTGGTGCCCAATGTATAAGGCACGCTGTTAGAGCATGGTCTGTGGTTTGTTCAGAGGCGCCACACTCGCAATTCGGTGAAGGAGCGAGACCCCATTTGTGCATGGACGAATGGAATCGCCCAACAACAGTCCGCAGGCGGTTGAGCCTAACCCAAGCTGCTCGGGGTAAGCCCATCCCAACAAGCCTGGCACCGCTCCCGGGCACAAAAACACGGAGCCTGGAAGCATTTTTACAGTACTCCGCGTTTTTCCTTTGTGGTTTGTCTATTCGGAAGCGCGGATGCCAAGTCTGGCAAGGTTATCCAAAAGATTCCGCGCACCTGGCATAAACAGGCTTCTGGATCTTAGTCTCACTTGGCGAGTATCTGAGAACCCACTTAAAAAATTAGACAAGATATGATCAGGGTCCAAAGATTCACGGTGAGCCAAGGAGAGTGTCGCTCCCATTTGGCGAAGCTCAGCTGGCTGGATGCCTGAGAGGACAAATAGGTGGTCCGTTGGAGTGGGACGCAGGCATTCAGTAACTATGTGCAAGGCGTCGTTCAAGACATTGTCGATGAGGCGAGTGTGAGCACTGCGACACCAGACTGGCGCACAGTACTCAGCTGTTGAGTAGACCAGAGATAAAGTGGCTATGCGTAGTGTTTTAGCACCAGCACCCCATCCCGAGCCCACGAGTCGCCTCAGCAGCTTGACGCGCGATGATAGTGTTTTGCGCAATGCCACTAAATGGTTACGAAACGTGAGCGATCTGTCCAGTTTTACCCCAAGATAAGTAGGGGTTAGACAGAACGGTAAAAGTCTACCATTGTTGTAGACCTTTACCTCACGTTTGGCCTCTCAATTATTTAAGTGAAAGGCTAGCGTCACCGTCTTAGTGTGACTGAGCTTCAACCTCCAAGTCTGGAGATACGCTCAAAGTGTAGACATGTCTTGGCTTAAAGTCCCCTCCAAGTCCTTCCAGTTTCCAGAAGAGGGTAATAATACTAAATCATCAGCATAAGCAAACTTTCTGGAAATCATGGATGGAAGATCGTACGTATAGATGTTAAATAAGAGGGGAGCCTAACCGATCCCTAAAGGAACGCCGTTTTAAAGACGGCGTAGCCTGCTTTGCTTTTTGTCACCGGTAGTAAGGGTAAAACTTCGGTTTCGGACAAGCTCCATAATCATTCTGACCATGTGCTTATCCGGAAGGAGTCTCAGCAGCTTGCAGGTAAGGCCACGGTGACAGACAGTGTCATAAGCAGCTATCAGATTGACAAATACGGCACCGGCCTTCTTTTTAGCCTCAAAAGAATCCTTTATGTTCTGGATTAGCAGAACAAAATTGATCTACGGTTGACTTCCCGCGTTGGAACCCAGCCTGCTATTTAGGGAGCAGTGGATCAATTAATTGTTCAAAGTGGGCATAGATAAGCCTCTCGAGGATCTTGTAGGGGACACAGAGCAGAGATATCGGTGGATAACTCTTTGGGTGCCCCACGGGCTTCATTGGCTTTGGGATCGCGACCACATGCGCTCTTCTCCGGATCTTAGTAATTTTAAGTCGGCACAAACAGAAAGAAAGAAAGTCACATAACCAGGACTTCAAAGCAGCTCCGGCATGAATTATAAGCTCTGGGCAGATGGAATCAAGTCTCCGAGCTTTACCTGGTTTTAAATGTTGAAGGGTAGCAGCAAATTCTCTCTGTAAAAAATTTTTACTGCATCTGCTTTTGTGGCCCTCCAAAGGTCAGATACTTCTTGAGAAACAAGTTGAGATGACTCGCGGTCAACAGTCTCGTATTTCCCATTTTTAACGAGCTGAGATGCAATAGCATCAGCTTAAACGCGACAGTGACGAGGAAAGTGTCGTGAACTACCAGTAAGGTTGTTCAAAACATTCCACGTTTTTCGACTAGAATGTGAGAAGTCAATGCTTCGAACTGCCTCGGACCATCGATCCCTCCGCTTCTTATCAAGCATGGCAAGCAGAGCTATAGCAGCCAAACTTGAATCGTCTCCTTGAGGAGACTGCAGGAAGGTTTTATAAATGAATTCATACTCTACATCCCAACACGGAATATAGTTATTTCAATACTCGCGTGGGATAGTCTTTTTGGCTGCTTTCTTAATGGTGTTATAGAAGTCCTGATAAGCCGCATCCGCATCAAGTAAATCAGGCGGCAACAAAGTCTTTGCGAATTTATTCGTCAAAGCAATGTAGTGACTCCATTTGGCCTTGCGGAAGTTCCATCCCTTAACAGGCATGCTTGGCACTGCCATAGCAAACCTTGGTGGTGTAAAAACCGAAGTTTGATGTTGTGATCTGGGGAACTTTTCCAGTACACGTCTATCCGGTAAGCGACTGTTTGGACCTACGCTAGCAAAAGCTGGATTCGGATTGGTGCCAATGTTCCAGCGGCCGGAATAAAAACTGGCAGCGTCCTTGGCATTATATAGGAGGGCAAGACAATTAATACTTGCCCAGCCAGCCAATCACTCATCATCCAGACTGTTGTCATCGTAACCCCAGTCAGCATGACGACAGTTAAAATCGCCAGCGTAAAGACAGGGGTGAGGAAACATTGGGAGATCCAGGGTTCGCAATCGCGTTGGCGGTGGTTTGTAGACGTTGACTATTTTATAGCCATCAACGTCCACACACAACCACTCGATCTCCGATGTTGTTGGAGATTGGTCCAAAAGCATGTATCTCAGTCGCTAGTGGACAAACGTGTCAAGGCCATGCTTTCTGCTTAAAGAAGACCCAGCTAGTTGGTAGTTCAGAAGTACCAACTTCTCTGCATCAGTGCAGTGGGTCTCCTGCAGTAGGATGACGAGTGCCACAGATTGCATAGCGAGGTGATGAAGAACATTCATCTTGCTTGCAGTGAGGCCTTCAATGTTCAGTTGAAGAATAGTGGGTCGTTGAAACTTGTTGGCAATGTGCCCTAAAAAGAGCAGTTTTAAACAGGCGTTGCCCCGTCCTGAAAAGAACGTTTGCCAATTAGCAGACCCACTCTGAACATCGGAATGGGTGGATACCTTTCTATTTTGGTAGGTTTGGTTTCGGTTTTTCATTTTGAAACCAATGAACAGACTTACTCACGGCCCAGATGCGAGAAAGCACCTGCCATCTGGGCCATCCTTTTATTATCAAGTAATGATTGTATAATCGGTTTACCACTCCCATTTAATTTAATTTATTGCCTTATCTCTGATTAGCTGTATTGCAGAGGTGTATACTGTTTGACCGATGGTAAAGTTAATTTAATCGTTATTCTGAGAAATCCACCATAACATGAAAGTTTTATTTATATCTCGCGCAACATGGCTCGAGATATATGAGTAGTTTTGTTTTTAAATTATTCCATTTAGTCATCCCAGTTGAAATTCCAGTTGTTGCATTCAAGTGAGTGGTTCGTGTTTTATGCCTATGTAGAAGTAGTTGTTTAAAAGTTTAGTTGACGCCTTGGAATTTAATTCTGCAGAAAGATAGAATTGTTTTGTTTGTGTAGAGGACAAACTATTATGTTTAATAATAACCATTGGGGCGCCAATTCATTTTTATATTTTTTCAGTTCAAAATTGTTGAAGTGTTTTTTTATAGTGTCGGCACTGTAAATTGCTTTAAAATTTGATAAAGTTTAGAAACCAAGTTGTTATGGGAATCAATCAAATTTTGTGAATTTCGTAAATAAATTTTTTATAATTTGAAACCGTGTTTTTTTTGTCCCTGGAGAGAAGTTTCTACCGAATCAATCCGTACCAGCCAAAACTCCCGATTGAAGAATGTAGTCAAATGAAATGCATCAGAACATACGCTTGCTGATACTCTAAATCAAGGAGGAAAACCAGTAGCCTTCCACTCACGTACGTTTTCTAGTAATGAATCTCGCTACTCAATTGTGGAAAAAGAGGCTGCAGCTATAATAGACGCTGTAAAAAAATGGAGTCACCTTTTACATAGACAAAAATTTACTCTCCTAACAGACCAAATAGCCAATTTTACTTCTGGTTCATAATAATACAAAAGGCATTGATTAAGAAACGTTTAGTTGAATAGGTTTGATTCATTGCAATTATAATTTTATTTTCAATAATTATTCCACTGTACTGTATTCAACTTGTCTTATGAAGAAGGTCTACTAATTTTATAACACACCAAAACATTAAATTTTTAATTATTGTTTTTATATTGGAATAAAGGTCTAAGGTGTACCAAAAGAACTTTAATAAAGATTTTTTTGGTGCAGTTTACCTCCGTTACTATTTATTTGTCTTTTTTCATAAAGCAGTTAGAAAAATTTTTATTATTTCAAAAAGCTTCTTTACAGCTCAGTTCAAGTTTAAAGCTTACAAAGTGTTATCAAAGAATAAAAATATGGTTACCACAAGTTGTATTGCATTTTAAGTCTATTTTTTTAGATTAGTAAGAAAAATTTGAAAATATTTCTGCTTATTTATAAAATTTCTGATTATAATTCTGCATCTTAATTATTGGCCAAAACATTAAAAGTTTCTCAAACTTTTCAAAAAAAATTCTTACTTGAGAAATATTTGTTTCACTTATATGAAGTAGTCAGAAAATCTACAATAAGTAAACAAAAAGAACTTCTTGGCGGAACCAAGAAGTTAAAGAAGCTATCCGTACAAAGAAAACTGCGTTTAGAGTATGTTTAACAAACAAGTCATCTGAACAGCTTCGATTGCGATACTCCGTAGCACGTAGGACTGCTGCCACTATTGTCAAACAATCAAAAGAAAAGTCATGGGAAGAATTCAATAGTTGGATACAAACTACAGAATGGCAAACAGAGTAGATCATCCAGAATGTCACCGATGTCAGTCGCACTATAAGCAAAGCCTTACTCAACAATAGGCGAGTTACTTGATTTCTAAATAAAGCACAACACTTTCAAGCAAAGAAATAATTACTGGTCCACATTTACATACGAGTACATTTACATAAATTTACACATCGTAAACATTAATTCAAGAATTTTTTTAAGCATTAACATTCTTTAAAAATATAAAGTTTGTCAATAATTAATTTTTTTGGTTTTTTTGATCTTCATTCCTGTTAATTCTTTTCAAATTTCATCCACTTACAATGACTTTTTTTTTTCTTTAAACCGAAGACATTTAAAAATTCTGAACTAAACCTAAATAGTAAACTAAATAAATGAAATACAAACAAACGGTCTGTGATAAAAATATGTAACACATCAGAATGCCTTATGTAAAAAAATATAAAGTGAAAACTTCAATTCTAATAATTACAATATCATCCGAGATCATTGCTAAACGTAAGCGATATCGATACCCAAAGTCTTAGCATTCAATTTGTACTTTTACCGTGCAATTAAATAAATTTTTCTAATTCATTTCTTTCTACTCATTTTTTATCAGGTATTGGCTATCGTGGTAAAATAAAGTGATCGAATCAAACTTAAAAAATTAAGCTTCTATGCATAAATATTTAATAAACACCTTTAATGCGCTTAAAATATAAAATCCAGATTAAAAGTTATAACACGGACTTTCAATTAACCATTTTGTTCAGTATACACCGTGACAAAATAAATTGATCAAAACAAGTTTAAAAAATCAAGCTTCTAATTATGTCTGTCATAATAACTTTATTGTGTTTAAAATGTATAACGAGATTTAAAAGTTATAATTCAAACTTTCATTTAACCATCTCGTTTACTATTCACCGTGGGAAAATAAATTTTTTTGTGTTAACAAAAAAGCAAATTTAAATTTAATTTTTAATAACTTTTTAGAACTTTAATTCTGTAATTTTTAGGATAAAACGTGCTGAAATCTTTAGGAATCGGCATAATTTTTGCGATTTAACCTTATTTTGCTCCGCTGGGTTAGTTGTGTCGCTAATTATTTAGTGTTATTGTTTTATATATGTTTAATGAGAAAAAATTTTTTGTTCTTGTCGCTATGCAATCAATGCAAGTTTGTTTTTGCTGCTTAAAAAAAGATTTTTGTCTGTGATAATAGCCTATCTATTGAGTCAGTGCCAATTTTATTTTTGTTGAAATATATTTTTAATTTACATTTTTTGAGACAATCAATACTTTGGCTTGAATGTTTATCGTAAAGTGGTGGCAAAGTTTTAAAATTATACCTCTGATAAATTGTGTGCATGCTGACAACAGTTCAACAACTCACTCTTTCGAATTCGCACCTAGTTTGGGTTTCTTAATTATCACGAAGCTTGAACCGATTCCAAGTCCACGTACCAAAAATTATGTATTTTTATTATAATTCCACGAGTCCACAAAGTTCAAATTTACAAAACGATTTGCCTAAGTCATTTTTATGCATTGCATATATAGGCTACTAAGCACGCAAAAATAACTTCAAGTCAACAACTGTTGGTTTTTAGCATTTGGGGTGAGTTATTTTCTTGGTAAGGAAGATTAAAATTGAGTTCAAAATCAAGAGTTTTTCAAATAAAAATAAATGAATTTAAGTTATAAAAATACGCAAGTGAGAAGTGGTTTCGAAATCACCGCCCACTTTTTAAAGAATATACGCAAACCAATCAAAAAACAATAGAGAAAGAAAAAAGTGTAGCCAAAAAAAATTTTCACTTTATTTTATTGTTGTAGTAATTTTGTTTTTGTCTCGCAAATCTCCTTTCCACGATAAACTTTTGCACCCGGCACTGAATGGAGTTATTTCAAGTTTCGTATTAGCATAAATTGTTTTCAATATTTTGAAGCCTACCTTTCTCGACCGAATTTTTATGACGTTATTTTTTGTTGGCCCCTGATTAGGATTTTTCCTCTGGCCTTTAATTTTAAATATCCACCACTGCAAACAAATCTGCTTGGTTAAGATTATAAAAAAGAAAGAAAACACCCAAATCTGCTTTCATTTTTTTCTTCTATCGGTAATAAAGAAACCTTTCGGTTACAGAGATTATTACATAAGCCTACGTATAGTCTTTTCAGTGAGAAATGCGTTTGTTTTCGTTTTAAACCTGCATAATTTAAGAGGTTGACCTTAAAACGTTTTTTAACAGCAGGTTTTTTGCAGACAATTTTTTTTTATTTGCAACAAGATTGTTGTGATTTTATAATAAAAACTGTTTATGACTGGAATAATTTTTTGAGCTGTACATTTAATTTCATATTTGAAAAAATAACAAAATATGATGAAAGAAATTTATTGATGATGTCATTACAAGATTTTGTTTCAAAATAAGGCATTTAACATGCTTTGTTTTCCATAGCAAAAAAATTAACGTAAAATTAGCCTACACATATTGGGGTCGTACAAAAATTTATTTTTTAAAACGGGGTCGCAGAACAAAAAAGTTTGAGAAGCCCTATTCTAGAGCAGATACAGAAAAAATTCTCTAAGCTATAGTGTTTCAAATGCCGCACGAAACGGCATCGCTTCTACTAAATAGAACATCACAAGTTATTTAAACAAATAATTTAATTAAATATTGGGAATTTGATTAAGCACATAAAAAATTCTGATAAACAGCAACTTGATAATGAATCACTTGACACAATATCATCATTACATCAGATGAAAGATAAAACAAGCTCGTTTATTTTTTTCTTTTCTTATTTTCACCACTATACGTGTTTGAATTTATAAATTAAACAACTCATTAATCAAAGAGTATAAAAACTAAAACTGGATTAATACAGGCGGCTAAAGAATACAATGATTAAATGCTCCGAATTATTACACAATGAATTCAATACGTCATAATGCTAAGTAGGCTGCTTTTATTTACAAACAGAAGTTGTTGACATACATTGATCTTCAAGAATAGTTTGACAGAACCTGGCTGGTTACTTTGAGCATCTCAAAATTGTTTGCAATTTCAACTCATACAATAGATTTCTGATAAATTACTTTTATCGATAATTAGTACACAGATTCGTTAAAAAATTGATGTGTCGAAAAAAAGTCTAGTAAATGTAAAAAAAAATTTTTTTTCATAATAAATAACGCGATTTGATACACCCAAACTTTTCTTATTTATATTTTTCGAAAATTTGCTGCATGAAATGAAATGTGTTTGTTTAATAAAATATGAAATTATTAAACATATATTCATCAGTTATTTTTTCTAATAAGTTGTTTCTAGTTTTATTTCCCAAAAAATCATTCTTCAATAATTTTTTTCTTAATTGTCATGATTCTGATTGTGCGTTTTGAATTCAATTAATCTTAAGCTTTCTCATATATTTTGTTGTTCGACTTGTGCTTGAATCTTTGTTTGAATAGATTAACAAATCGTTTACACTTAGTTTTACATTAAAATTTGAGCAAACATTTATTAAATCTTTGCTCAAACAAACACTGAAAATGAACAAAGATTAGTAGCCAGTCTCTACCTGTGTCAATGTTATTTGCTGATAATAACTGAATTTCTTGTTTAAGCCGGGTTCTCATAGATGTGGTCCTCACTTTGCAATGCCGAGTTTTCATATATTGTGTCTTCACTTTCGAACGCCGAGGTTTCATAAAGAGGCTTATTCATTAGAGTCTCCCTGATAACAACTTGCGCCATCTCGTGCAGAAACACGTATTGACTCTACGAAAGAAAAATTATCATTATGTTTAAAGTTTAGCAACAATAATTTGAACAAAATACTTTTGCTTTAATTCAACAATAAAATCAATAAAAAATTTTTATTTTTGTTTTCAAATATTTTTATTGAGGGATTAATAGTAGAGAAAGTGCGTAGTTTCAATAAAAACCTTGATCTTGGTTCAACCTTCCCTTCGTCACGTTAATGTGTTTGAGAAAGACACTTTAATTCATTCATGTTTGGCAGTGTAAACAAGCAACTTCTCATTAAAATCGAATCAATTTAGAAGTAAAGTATCGGGAGAGTTGCAAATTTGCTAAAAACATTTATTTTTATAGCTTCCGCAAAAGCTAATTTTTTATACCATAAAATCGTTATGGAAAGCAGTCATGTTAAATTTAGCATTTCTGAATTTATTTTTATTATTAAAGCAAAAAAAAACAAGGCAGAATAAAATAAACGTTTTTGGCTAACTTAAACCCTCATTAGGTTTCATAATGAATCGTCGTCGTCGTCGCTTGAAGGGTATCCACTCCAGGCCAGACACAAACAGAACTGGGGCCGAGGGTTTATCCTTTTACTACCCCAGACCGCTGCACTGCCTGAATCAGATGCTGGCAGTGATGTTATTAAGCCAGCATCGAGTTTTGTCATCCAAAACCGTCAGACCTCGTGCGCCATGTGGTGCCCGATGTATAGGGCACGCTATTGGTACATGGTCTGCGGTTTGCTCAAAGGCGCCACACTCGCAATTCGGTGAAGGAGCGATGATGTCGTTCATGACTTTAGTTTAATTTTGTTAAGAATCAATTATGAATACTGACTAAATAATTGTTTAAGGGTTATGACGATGATAGATTTTCTCCACACACTGTAAACACATTAGCGATAAATCAAGTTATATGAAGCATAAATGAAAAAACAAGCAGATTTTTAAAATATATTAAGTACAACATGTGCCATTAGCATAATTTGAAAATTTCAATTAGTATTTGACTGAATTTATTCCTAAAAAAGTTTCCTGTATTCTAGTGCAAAATGTTGATTTACATTTACGTAATACAGAAAAATTATTTAGATCAAATTTAACATTTTAACAGGAATATGACTGCTTTCCATAGCAACTTTATAATTTATAAACAATTAAAACATGAAAAAAATTTAAAGTAACAGCATTTTTCTGCGGTTTAGAAACCAAGTAGCGGTTACCAGCTTACAGTTGTCTTAGATTTGATTTCGACTTTACAGCGGCAAATAAAGAGCCGATTAAATGTAAGTCATGGCATTAACACTAGAAAGACGGAAATTTCTCCCTACCTAGAAAGACGGCTTTGGTGTTTGGTGCTAAAAATTATCTATTAATGACCAAAATTGTTTTAATTATCTGTCACAAATTATTTTACAACTACTTTGAATAATTTTAATTAACAAATTACGCGTATATCATAATATTAATTTCTTATCAGCTTTCTATTGCGCAAGAAGAGCAAGTTGCAACAGTAAATATAGATGATGTATGTCCACCTTCAAACATTTATGGCAGCTGAGTTATTGAGAAACTTGTTTCTACATAGTAGCAATTGTTATTGCCTCCTTTTACGCAAAATTTCACCAAAGCTTTTTAGCACCACCGTAGAAAAAGGAGGCAAATTGCTTTTCTTAGAAGGATCGCGACATATTTCTTTTATTAGCTAAAGTAAAAATTCTCTTCTTGTCAAGCTCTGGCCTGCTACTTCAGAGTAAATTAAATATGCAATAATGCATGCACAGTCTATAATGTTAAAAATGCACCCACTGGCCACCTTCTTGGGACTCTTTTGCAGGTATGATAACGCGTCATTTGGTCCAAAACTTCTACATCTACTTTTGATGCGTTGTAACTTTTCACTGTTACTGGTAATTTATTTGGGTGTAATTGGTCAACAGAAACTTTTTGGTGCGTTGAACACAGCATAAACACCAACTTCGCTTTTTTGCTTTATATAAACTCAAAATGGCATTAGGAGATTGGTATATTTCTGATAAATATAAAGGCTATTCTTTTATCATTTTCTCAACTTTTGGTACCTTTTTTCTTTGCTTTCTCATTATTTCAAGAAGAGTAGTTTTTTCTGCTTTTAGTTTTTCTGCTAATTTGTACTTGAAAAATAGTGATCCATTGTCATGTTGTACTCTTTTTCAAGAATAGTTGCATCAACCATAAGCAGACATCTGTCAGTAAATCGTTTTTCCAGTTTCTTGTGGGGTCTTTATCAAGATAAAGCTTACCGTTGCAGAGATGCTTCAAACAAACATCAGCCAAAAGCCAGAATTTTATGCCAAATTTTTCTGGCTTGTTTGGCATATATTCGATAAAAAGGCACCGATTTTTGTAAGGAAACAGTAGTTCTTTAATAGTGAAATCAAAACTTGGCACACAACACTTTTTACAATTTTCAATAAAATTGTTTCAAGTTTCCGAAATGAGGAAAAACTTTTTTTCTTCTTTTGGTCCGTGTTGAATAGATTTTAAATCTCAAATGCTTTATCAGTTCTTTGTAGCGATCTTCATAGATTGTTTTCCTAAAGATTGATTGCCTCCACTTCTTACTTTATAGTTGATGGATTGGAGTGTTTTTTCCCGTCAATACATTAAGGCCTCAAGCTATTTGAAGACCAATAAATTTTTCCAATTCACGAAGTTCCACAAAAAATCTTTTTCATTAGTTTGTCCATGCTTGATAGCATATTTTTTAATTAATCGAAGCATGGATTCATCAATAAACAAACGAAATGCGCTGAGGA
Source organism: Diplosoma virens (assembly GCA_963680785.1). Classification (NCBI taxonomy): domain Eukaryota; kingdom Metazoa; phylum Chordata; class Ascidiacea; order Aplousobranchia; family Didemnidae; genus Diplosoma; species Diplosoma virens. The sequence goes on along the minus strand of OY796889.1, from coordinate 44,095,535 downwards.
AACTTGTTAATTGGACAGCTTTTTGAAAACATAATGTTGGTGCAATCTTTGGGAAAAAATATTTTCAGTTGCAGCTCTTTCTCTGTTTATCTTGTCGCTGATTGGTTTCTTCGAAACGCCGACTTAACTTGAAAAAGTGTTCCATCGATTGTTTGAAGGTTGCGCCTCATTAAAATTTTCCGGAATTAGTTGATCGCTGGGTTCATTGCTGTCACAATCCGACAAATCAGAATTTTCAAAAAAGTAGCCTGCGTTATCGATCACGTTGTTACATCCTGATCTTTAACACATAAATTATCAAATTCATCTACTTGTAAAAACCTGATTGCTTCTGCCGTTGTCAGTCGTCTTGCAGCAACCATGATAAAAAAAAATGTCATTAAAAAAGTACTTATTTTAACAATAGCAATTTGCTGATAAAAATAAATATGATCCTGCTGCAAAACACACTAAACCTTAAAACAGCTTAACTTCAAAATAATGAGCAGCTGAAATATTATTAAATCAAATTTACGAGTATTATACTAATCATTAATTAAATTTTATTTTTAAAAAAAATAAATAAAAGTTCTGCTACCAAATTGTTGCTTATAACTAAGATGTAATTTATAAAATTTTGAGCTGCGTCTGCAGATATAAACGAATAAAGCTTTCATCACACAGATCTAATTTTGACCTAATAAAAAAAAAAAAAAGAAACGAAAATCAACAATCAGGTTTTCAGAAATTGTTCGCTTTCTGTCTAGCTGATCTGAACTGTCTAACAAACGGTTTTGATGTATAGCATAGCTGTCGTTATAATAAAATTGTTAGCGGTCAGATTTGACCGCTTGTCTTTCTAGGTATAGTCTTTCAATGCGCTTGTTTGAGAAATAAAATCAAAAAAATTTTTGGTTTCCAAATAACTTTAATAAAAAGAAAAAAACTCATGTGGTAACTAAACTCGAAGTTTAAAACCAAACTCTACGAAAAGAAAAACAAAATTTAAAAGCGGTCAAAATTGACCGCTCGTCTTTCTAGTGTTAAAAGAGGATATTAATGCAACATATGTATACGAAAAAACAAGTTAAAGTTTGGAAAAACTTGTTAATCACACGTTACATGGGTCGTAGGTGTTTTTAATCTAATTTACAATTCAACACTCAGACACTAGGTTGAGTTCAATTGCAACAAAAAAAGTAAACAAAATTTGTAACTTGATTACATGCTTCGCCGATTCAATTTTGCCAAAAAATAAACAGAAAATAAGTGCAATTATTGAGCTGTTAAAAAATATTTTTAACACCACAGAAATTAGAGTAGTAGAAAGAGCCCGATATTTCACATTCCACACATTTACTGGTTATGCAAAATACAAAGTTTAAAGTAAGCAGTAAGCTCAACAAAATTATAAAATTATAGTTTTGAGTGCGACAAACAATTAAGAAAAAACATACAATTTAGAGCTAAAACTAAAAAGTGTGCCAGATGTTAATTGTTGCTAATTAATTTCTAAATTTAAATTCACTACCCAAAACTAGCCGCGATTAAGGGTTGACCACGTGGTACTATTGCTAGCGTATACAGAATATTTATCAAGCTTTCAGCTAACAACGAAAAACCATGCAAGCCAAGTGATATATAAATACAAGGTGTCTATAATTTATTGCTGCAACTTCAAACGATTGCCATAAATCCATTTGTGACGTTATTTTTGTACAGTTTGTGCAAGAGGAAAGACAAACATTTGGACTTTTTATGTAATAATGATTTTTTAAAATTGTTTTGCATTTTTGTTCTATTTATTTAATTATTTACTTATTTTTTGTCTTTTTGCAGATTCTTGAATTCCTTAAAACGAGCAGCCTCCAGGAAAAGGTTAAGTGCGTGTCTTGGTTTATGGAGACAAAAACAGACAGTTAGTTCAAAAATGTTTTTCCGGATTTGGGTTTCTGATTTTGTCTCTTTAAGCCAAGACACGCACTGGGTCTTTTCTTGAGAAGTGCTGATTTTAAGGAATTCAAGAATGTGCAAAAAGACAAAAAATAAGTAAATAATTAAATAAATACAGTAAAAAGGCAAAAATGCAAAAAGGCAAAAAGGCCGAAAATAGAGAAACAATTGAAGTATTTGTCTCTTTTTTTTTAACAAACTGCACTAAAATAATATCAAAACTAGATTTATGGCAAATTTTTGAAGTTGTACTGATAATTAAGAAACAACTTGTACTTGAAAAAAAATAAAGCAAAATAAGCAAAATAAAGCAAAAAAATAAAGCAAAATCGCGTTGATAACCCGACCTCGGTTTGAACCATGAAAACCCTGTTTTCCCGCATTTTTATCACAATTCCAAATAGATCTACGTTCGACCCACTTCTAATCTGTTGCAAGGCGTGGTCCATTGCGATAAAAGTTCCGGTACGCCCAACTCCAGCGCTAAAAGGAACACAATTGTAGTATATCATTGACGTTTGTTTCGCGTTCAAAATAATTTGTATTGTAATAAACTCACTACTTTCAGAACACTTTTGATTTGCCATGTCCGAATATTGACCAATGAAGTTCAATGAATATTAATTATGGACCACAACTCGCTTTCATCTTGTTCTCTACTGTGATAACCGCTATTTTTCTACAACTGTAAGGTGGCAACCGCTATTTCTTAATCTTCGTCTTTTGTCAAACTCAATTTAATATCAGCATGATTCACTGGCGGAGTCATTTTATTTAAGTCTTTAAAAAGACTGTTATCAGAAGATTGCCAAAAAGGGAATATAGTCTCGTTATTACCTTGGTAATCCTTATTTAATCCTATTCTCTTCAACGGCCGGGCTTCTGAAGCCCAGCCCTTGCAAAAACGTTTGTAATTACTTCATCTTTTTAGATAAAATTCCGGAATTTCTTGACTTTTCCTAATTTGAAATGCTGAATATGATGGTACTATTTTTAGGTGTCCCCAAACAAGTGTTAATGGGTAAAAGAGATGTTTTTTTGAAAATTTGTGAATTTTTGCTGGTTTTCGCAAGCAGAGCGTGGAATTTTAATTTCACGCCTTTATTAAGTGACATGAATTTTACCAATAATTGGCTTTGCGTGACGAAGCCAATTACGTCCTTTGCCGACGTTAAAATGCCTCAGACAATGCAGAACTTATTTCATGTAAATCGCATATTCTTTTTTTGAGCTTTTGGCGATTGCTTGGAAGCATTTTACACATATACATTCTTTTGTATAAAACAATTGCTGTTGGACTGTTTGAATACCAGTCAAGCGGACAAAATTCAATCTTTACAATAAGCATTTTTTGATAAAACTTTCTTATAACTATTCATTCGTGGGAAAAAAATTGAATTAACTGGTTTACATCTCTTATGCTGTTATGCTGACGCCTTCATACAATTAAACAACATCTGACTGTTTATAATTGCATTTCACGTTGCATTTAAAGTAACAGGCCGTTTCTATGTTGAAATTTTCCTAACAATGAAAAATCTAACGTATTTTTTATATACAAGCATACTTGTTTAAAAACGTTTTGTGAAAAAATTTATAGCTTTTAGATGTGGGTTTTGCAAACAGAAAGCATAGAATGAAAACAAGACGTTTGATACGATTGAATTTTAATAAAACTGGGGTTTCCAACTTCTATAAATTCATGGCGGTTCTAAAGACTGAGATTTACACAAATGACTTTTTCCTCCCAAACAATTTTCAAGCCAAAGTTTGAAAGAGTGTCCTTACTTATTGCAAGCTGTTTGATAATTTATTTTGAAAGTTAAATAAAAACCTAAAAAAGCTCCATTTTCAAAATTTAAAAAGAACTTTTTATGTAAACGTAAAGACCATTTTTGGTCTTCATTTACCTTTCGCCATAAATTTTATGTTTGAACTTAATATGTCATTTAAAAAAGTTTGGTATGATTCCTGGTCTAATATGATATCCTATTATATTCCGACGTCTTTGTAGTTTTAAAACAACCCACTAATTCGAAACTTCTGAATAAAATCAACTTAGATATTTTAGTTACGGATGACCTGGGCTGTTTACAAGGATTTTTCCACGTAAAACCAGATAAAGCTTCGGGCTCCAATTTTATGTGCATGTTGTATAAATTCATTACGGCTCTAACCTCTTAGTTTTACACAAATGACTTCTTTCCTCACAAAACATTTTCAAGCCAAAGTATAAAAAAATGGTCCTTACTTATTGCAAGCTGTTTAATAAATTTATTGCAAAAATTAAATAAAAACCTAAAAAATCTTCACTTTGGAAATTTGAAAAGAACTTTTTATGTAAATGTAAAGACCATTTTTTTGTCTTCATTTGCCTTTCGCAATAAATTTTATGTTTGGACTCAAAATGTGATTTTTAAAAAAGTTTGATACAACTCTTGATCTAATATTATATCTTGACGTCTTTATAGTTTTAAAATGACCCACTAATTCGAAACCTCTGAATAAAATCAATTTCAATTTTTACTTACGCCTGACCTTGGCTGTTTACAAGGGTTTTTCCACGTAAAACCATATAAAACCCCGGGCCCCAGTTTTATGTGCACAGAGCTTATTAACCATGTCAGAGCTACTTCAAAATCTTCATTACATCATTTTCTTTTTTCCTGCTTGCATCAACTCTAATTTGGAAAATCTACGGAAGAGCGCTTCTACTCGCGATTTGAAAGACAAAGAAGGCTGTAGAGATCCACAAAGTTATTAACAAATTTATCAACTTTATGTCCCGTAGGAGAAATTTGAGACGTTTACGTACGCTCGCAACGAGCTAATTGATGATTTCGACGCAAATAGTCAACCGCGGATCAAGTTGCTCTGTTACCATAGAAATCATTGACAATTTTCTCAAGACTAAAAAAATGCCAGTGCTATTTTTCAATCTGACACCTGCATATGATACTGTTATTTCATACAAAATTGACTTTAACTGCAAGTTACTGAGTTTTCTGTTGGATAAGAACATGGTTTAAATGATTATGAAACTAGTTCACAACAAAAGTTTTACTCTATAGGCGACAGTAAGCAAAACACTCTCGGGTGTTAGAGAAACAGTGTTCCTCCAAAATCAATCACAATTGATCCTTTTTTAACATCTAGAAGTATAATCTGCGTTTCACAATCTTCAGATTAAGAATATTGTCAGTTAAAAGTTTACAATAATCGACATTCATCGTTGCGTTTAATTTCGACTTATCTTGAGGTAAAACTAAATAAATCACTCAAGTTTCGTCACCACCGTTTGCATTGTGCAAAAATTTTTCTTTGTGTGTCCCGGCGCTAAAGTAACTTGCGGCCTTAGGGCGGCAGCTCGTGCCAAAACCAGTGGTGAATATTGGGTGAGGCGAATGAGGCAGTTGCCTCGATCCTCCTTGAAAATATGGCATATAGTTTCATTTTGCCGTATATGTTTTTTTAGAGATCACCATTATTTTGGGAGAAAAATAGCGAAATATGAGATCAAATCGTAGTGAAGACCTTCTTTTTTTTTAGAGATCACTATGATTTTGGGAGAAAAATAGAAAAATGAGAGATCAAATTGAAGTGAAGACTTTTTTTTTTTAAAGATCACCATGAGTTTGGGAAAAATAAGGAAAATACGAGATCAAAGCCCTTTTTTTTAGAGAACATCAATTTTTTTGAATCCTTGCTTCGCGGCCCTATTTTGAATATCCGTCACTGGCCAAAATATCAGAAATAACTCTCCTATTTTTTTCTATTCAATAGCCGAGTACTGGAATCTTGTTTGTTTTTGCAGCGCACGTACTTGGTTTATATATAGTGTCTTGAATAATGCTTTGTGCGTAGTCACTAAATGCCTCCATCCCTCTTCAACGGACCACTTACCAGTTTTTTCAGACATTCAGCCATCTAAGCATTGACAACAAGAAACGATACTCTTTTTGGCTAGAGATAGTACTCTAGACATGTTCTGCTATTTTTTCAAACCTGTGGCACACTTTGTAAGGTTTTAAAAGTTTGCTGAGCATCTGGACCAGGTGAAGAGCTAAATTTTGAACGCTTTCCGTTACCTGAAGTTTCCTTTGGCTGCCATAGAAAGCCTAAAAATTTTAATCTGAACTCTAAAAATAAAGTGATGACTTTTTTTCATCTGAAGTTACCAATTTGTGCATATCAAGCACAATCCAGCCTGGGAGAAAATTCATCCAAAAAAAGCTATCAATTTATTTGTAAAGAATTTTTATGTTCACTAAATAAAGTTTCATATGAAAAAAAGCGTTTGAAATTTAGTAAAGAACAAAAAAAAGTCATGACATTTCACGATGTGATGTACTGTACAATGAATTTTTTAAGTTTATTGGTTGCTACTTCAAAGAAACATAACTTTTTATCTATTCGAAAGATTATGTTTGCCTTTTTTCCGCAGCTTACGAGTTACAAACATTGCTGTAGATCTTGACTATGGTTTATTCATCGGTTATCAAATGCCTACCGATAAACACGAAGGTCCAAAAGCTTGTTTGTACTTGCTTTGCAAAGACTTGAACAATCTTTCCGAATTAGGTACGGTACCCCTACTGCCCAGTACATGAATCATACATTAAACACAGAGTACTGTGGTGGTACATTCCGGCTCCATGCTTTTATTACCAGCGCCTTGCCTGTACTAGGCTCGTTCGAAATAGCGTTTTCAGAACAGTTTGAGTTATGCTTAAATGCCTGTGGACGGGTTTAGGACATCTGGCCGCAGCCGACTGGCCACAGTTTAACTAACCAGTCGGCTGCGTCTAGCTGGATTGCGCCCAGTCGGTTGCGGCCAGTTGGCCCATTCTGCCTGCGAACCAAAGTTGCGCGTTTTCATTTGTGCATGGACAAATAGGGTCTCTTTACTTTCTTTCATTGCAAATGCGGCGTCACTGCACAAAACAGAGATAAAGTTGTATAGGAGTGTCATATAAATTAAGCATTATAAGGAGCACAAATTTGGAAAGTTTTAGATAAAAAAAAAACGATTGTGGCTTGGTGCATCACTAACAGTACTTAATCAAGGCTATACAATAGCAATTTTCAGTAAATAAATAAACCATGGGGGCCAGTCCTATTTATTTGCTTTACTTGAAGTGGATACTTTTAAATACTACATCAATTTAGGCATAGAATTGCCCTGTTTTATGTAAAGTTAAAAAAAGGCTTTTATAGCTTAACGTTTCCTTCTCCAAGTTATCTTGGCGAGGTCTTGTGGTGATTAGCATCTTTTGAAGGTAATCAATCTAATCTTCCAAAGTAAAACAAAAAAACTTTTTAATTAAATATATTGGAACCAAAATGTGTTATTTTATCCCAATTCCATCCGAAACTTTTCATATTGCAAAATATAAAAATGAATTTACCTTTGTTGTCCAGATTTGCTTATTTTCTAGTTTTGCTTTTAGGTTTTCATTTGTTAATTACTTTTTTGCCTTATCGCAACTTGTTTTCAAACGGTTATTATATTTTAATTTTTTTGCTGTTTTAAATAATGCAATAAAAGTAATTGCTTGACCAAGACACCTTATGATTATTTGCCAGTCACGTTGTCCTATATTTAATCTCAATTATATGTTATGCGAATATTTGTAATAGTTTAGTGACAAACAAACAAACATGAATCTTGAATCTTCATAAATGCCACAATATTGTTGTTTAAAAATTTTTTAATGGACACTTTAATTTTTATTAACTGATATAATTGTAATTTAGAGTTTCTAACAAAGACTTTCAAGTAAGAAAAGTGCCGTAAAATGTTTTTCTAATAAAATGTGACAAAAATGAACGTATACGATCTTGATCCGTTCCCATCAAATCGACAATCACAACCTCTTGCAATATTGTCGACAAATATATTATAAAATAAATTTTTTCCTTAATTTTATAGAAAGCAAACAAAGTTTTTGTTAAATTCTAGCTTATTGCCGAAAGATTTGGCAAATTTCTCGCGTGCTGGCATGAATAAACACACTGTTCCATAAGATCACCATTTCTAAGAAATTATTAATTAACATCGCCCAGGTCGCACAGTGTGTTGGTATACATTTGCTAAAAAAATTACTTTACGTCATCGCAAAATATAATCTCAGGTATTTTGATAAAAAGTAATCTTATTTACGTAATTAAAAAGATAGCTTAAAAAATTAAAAAAAGGTAAGACAAAAAATTTAATAAAATGCACTTTTTTGTTTAATTGGCAATTATGGTGCTAATATTCATAAAGCTATAAGAAAAGAATTTTAGAACACGTGATTTTGTGTATGCAATGTGATGTTTATAAGTTTATTTTCAATTTATATGCGCAAAAGTATAAAGAATATGACCAAAATAAAAAAGAGTTTACGTAGCTTATATGGATAAATCTATAAAAGTCAGAAAATTTGTAGAATTTTGCTTGTCAAATATGTCACTGGAAGTGATCAATATTACTATGAAGATGTTGAATTAGCTATTAAAGCAAGCTAAGTTTTGACTTTCAAGTTTAAAGTCAATAGCAATTTTCCCACAACAAAAAATTAAGCACAACGCATTTGAAAAAAGTAAATTTTCAAATCGTGCTTTGAACGATGCCTAGATATGTTCCACGATTAATAGTCACAATTATATAGAGTAATATTGTTTTTCTCAAGTATTTTTTTAAAGTAATGCAATGGTGTACTTCTATTTCAATAAATAAAAAACTCTTGTTGTGGCGGTGAAATACATTGCGAAAAAACAAAACAAGTGCATACAAACGATTATAATTATATAAAAGATAAAGGTTTGTTGGTTTTACAGCATTGGTATGTCAATATTCTAATACTGCTAAATATTAAAATATAGCCTATTTCAAATTCTTTTATGTAAAAAAAAATTATTTTCATTATTTTATACTTTTTTTAAAAAAGCAACAATAACTATTGGTAACTACAAAAACATGTGGACAAATATGTGAACCAGTAATTGAAACCAGTCTAAAATAATTTTTATATTTCGACCAAAATAATGAAGCAAGCTTACCGTGGCTTCTTCATTGTTTATAGTTGTCGTGCGCGTGGACGTCACTCTTTACGTCCAATTTTTAATTAAGTTTACGACTGTTGCAACAGCGAATCCGTTACAATCGCATTTCACGCTAGTTAAATGAGTGTCTAAATGTAAAAATTGTAGTAACCTTGCTAAATTGCAATTTCGCATACTTTATCAAACCAATTTTTAAAAACTTTTTTGCTCTAACAAAAGTTAAATAAATGATCTTTACTTTGCTTAAATTTCATAAAGATAGCTTAAGTAGTTTTGGAGTTATAAATCGTTAAGTTGGTGAGCTTTTGAAGCCCGGCCGTTGAGGAGTCAATAGCTCGAAAAAGCTTGAGAAGAATAGAGTAAACGTACGACTAAAAATTTATTTAAATTTGCATTATTTATATGAATCTTTGTAGTAACAAAGAACCTGACTAGAAGCACTTGAGCACTTTCCCAGACACTTAATTATTTGCTTTTACCTGGAGTGGACAACCGATGGACCATTCTTTGGATCCTCGGATTCCATGTGTTTGCGAACAAGTCGAACAAACTCAATGAGATTAGCGGTCCCATCAGGCACTCCATGGTCCGGCCAACTTGTGAAATGGAAGTGGGTCATTATTCTTGTTTCATGACCCTGCAGTAATCGAACTTGGATTATATATTGGCCAGCAAAAAACTAGTCTCTAAGCTTTTTGTCCAACACTCGGCCGGAGATAAACGTTGGAATGAAGAAAAAAGGTCAATTGCTTGTCTATTACAGCTGAACAAAGATGATTGGATTTTAGAAAAAGGTGTCGAAACGCGTAATCAGCACAAGAGTTTCAAGTTGTAAACCAACTCTTTTTGACGGCATAAATTTGGTTTGCATGATTTGATGTAAATGGGTTCAAATGCAGATAAATAAATATAAGAACGGCCAAATGAAAAAATAGTAAAGTTTTATCACGGTAATTTCGGGCACACGTAGAATTATCTAAAAGGTGTTTTAGATTTTTTAGCAATCACGACAACTTCAAGATTTTTTTAAAACAACTTTTTGTTATATTATTTTAGCAACGAGAAAAATTGTGTAAACATTCGAAACTGTTTTTTCGTTTGTTTTGTTCATTACTCGTTTAGTTCAGCTTCCTTACAGAAGTTTGTAATGTAAAAAAAATATACAGCAATGTCATTTGGATCTTGAAGACAAATTCTTAGGTTCAGAGTATCAAAAATATTCGACAAGTAGCTTGTCTTGTGAAAAACTCCAAATAAACTAAATCGTGATTTCTTTGTGCATAAAATTCGAGTAACACTTTCCTTAATTCAGAAACTTTTCTTATAATTTTTCTTTGGAACGGCCAAAGTAGATTTGTATTGAAAAAAAGACATTTTTTTTTCACATTCATAGCAATTTAATGACAAAGAATTTTTTTAAAGTTGTTAAAAATAAGCTTATGTGCCATATTAAAGTACCACATATGTCACAATAAACTTACGCTTGCGTTTTAAAAGCGGTTAAAATAATTGTGGCGCAAATGTTTAAGCAACGTTTTTAAAATTTGCGCCGCATCAACCCAATCTGATTATATAATGCATTAATGTCATAATTTACGAAAAAAATTAGCTTGAATCTACAACTAGAAAAAAAATATTTACAGTATTACAATATAGTAATACAATAAAACGAAAAAATATCTGAAACATATAATTTAATCGGAGAGTTGGATTCTATTGGAATCCCAAAATTGTTTGCGTACCACTAAAAAGCTCTCGCTTACCACAGGTTCAAAACCCGGATCTAGGGTATTTACCACCAATACAATTCAAACGTCGAAGCATTCAACACACTCGAATTTAAATCTTTTGAAAACTTTACCTTTACAAGTTTAAATTTTCGAATAGTCCAGTGAGTGTCAGTAGACTCATACGTCATTTGAAGCTGCATTTCGCCAACCCAGATCGGTTGGTCATCGTACGGCCAGTAGTGGTCGCATTTGATTTTTCCTAAAAATAGTTAAGCTTGACTTTTATATTATATTAATAATTAAAAAAACAAAAATCTGAGTTTTTATGTTTTGAAAAATAATCGCTATTAAAATTTTCAGCTCTAGCCCAGTTTATAATCTACCTTAGCATTTGCAAGGAGTTTTAGAAATCAGCATTGTAATTTTAAATCAAAATGCTACGTAACGCTCCTTGCAATAATTTGTATTCGAATTAAAATCAGCTTCTCAGCGTTGTAAAGACACTAGATTGCAGTAATTACATATGCAAAATAAGTAATTGTTTTTGGTTTTTTTTTCAAACATCCTCATTAACCCATTAATGCGGAGAATTAATTAAAAGCACCATTCATCCACTGATGAGTAAAACAAGAAATCAGTTGAGCGTGGAAAAATGAAATTGCTTAACCTCAATCAATATGCAAATAAATTGGAGCTATGTTGCAGTGGTTAAGAAAATTCCACGTGACCGTCTAATGGTGTTGGATGTAAACACAAATTTTTGATTTACTTTCTACCTATTATATCATCTGCTAAGGTATATTGAGTAAACAGCCCTGTTACTTAGTTTTGATTGTCCTTTAAGTCCTTTTGTAGAAAATTTAAAGACTTTTGTCTCTTCAAATGTAGAGCTACTCTCCTCCCTGCTAGTCAGAAATGGGAAAAACTTGAGACTGCTCATCGCAAGTCATCTTAACTTGTTTCTCAACTAATGTTTGGCCTTTGACGGGATACTACACCAGACACAATGACACTCTCACAGATTTTTTCACAAAAAGAATTCACTACAGCTTTCAACAATTAAAACCAGGTAAAGCTTCAGGCTTTAATCTCATTTGCCGAGAGTTTATAACCCATGCTGGAGCTGCTTTCAAGTCCTGGTTTTATGATTTTTTTCTCCCAGCTTGCGCCAACTCAAAATTCTCAAAATTTGGAGAAAAGCACTTGTAGTCGCAATCCTAAAGCCCACGAAGGTCGTGGGGGACTCAAAGATTATCGACCGACACCTCTGCTCAGTGTATCCAACATGATCCTCAAGAGGCTTATATACGCACGCGTCTAAGTAACTGTTGATCCATTGTTTCCTAAAGAGCAGGCTAGGTTTTAACGCGGAAAGTCAACCGTGGATCAAGTCGTTTTGCTGAAATAGAGTATCAAGAATCCGTTAGAGGCTAAAAAAAGCCGGTGCCGTATTTGTCGATCTAACAGCTGCTTATGACACTGTCTCGCACTGTGGTCTTACCTGAAAGTTGCTGTGGTTTATGCCGGACAATCACATGATCAGAATGATTATGGAGGTTGTCCAAAAGCGACGTTTTACTGTTTCTACCGGTGACAGCAAGCAAAGCAGGCTACTCCGTCTGAAAAACGACGTCCTTCAGAGATCGGTCTTGGCTCCCCTCCTTTTCAACATTTATATGTACAACCTGCTGTTTACGATTTTCATATATTGTGTTTATGCAGATAATCTAGCATTGTTGCATTCATCTGGAAACCGAAAGGACTTGGAGGGAATTAAGTCAAGACAAGACTACACTTTTAGCGTATCTCCAGACTTGGAAGCTAAAGTTCAGTCACATTAAGATGGTGACGGTAGCCTTTTATTTAAATAAACGAGAGATCAAATAATAGCTAAAAGCCTACAACAACAATAGACTTTTACCCTTCTGTTGCACACCTTCTTATCTTGGAGTAAAACTGGACAAATTGTTCACGTTCCGTCATTATCGAGTGATATTGTGCAAAAACCTAATTGCCTGCGAACTGATGTTAAGCGATTTTATTTGGTCTTTTTCCTTTATCAAATTGCCAATGCGGCACCTCTGAACAAACCGCAGACCACGTTCTAATAGCGTACCCCATACATCGGGCACCAAATATAGCATGAGGTTTGACGGTTTTGGATGATAAAACTCGATTCTGACTTAACTCTATTACTGCCAGCATCTGATCAGGGCAGGACAGCAGCGTGCCGTAGTAAAAGCATAAACCCTCGGCCTCAATCCTGTTTGGTCCCTGGAGAGAATGCCCTTCCAAGCAACAACGACTTGCCTGACTAGTCCTCTATATGGCTATATGTTCTAGATCCAGAATTCATATCCAAGTAAATTGTTGTTCTTATTGACGAGTTTCAGGTGATTGGATGCTTTAAATTAGTTTACCTCAGCGTAGACCTTTAGATCTAATTTAGAACTTTTTAAATGAGCCAGGAGTTGGCCCAACAAAACTAGTTTGATTATAAAACTCTATGTAAGCTCAAACGGCTGCCTTCGTTTTAAAAAATAAAATAATTTAAAAATTATTAATACTGGAAGTTCAAAAATGATTGCTTTGAGTTTTTTAGGTAACAAAACTAATTGTTGCTGCTAAGTACTAAAATTTTTTGATTGATGCGGATTTAAAGTCAACTCCTTTTCTTTTTAAAAATTTTACTTTATACTTATTTGATTCTTTATCCCTTGGCTAATACGATTGAAATGTTCTGCATCCAATGATACATTTAAACAAAGAAACGTAATTTCTTTAAACAGAAAGAAGACTCACGCCTGAAGCTAAACCTGGGTTTGGACGTTCAAGCTGATTTATAGAGATCAGGCACAGTGTAGTTATCAGTAGGAGTCTTTATTTACCAAGCATTTGTAAATAAATTTTTTTCTTTTTTTGTTTATGAGGAGCAAGAGTTAAATTAATCTTGAAACGTGACCTAAAAAAAAGGGGTTGAGAAAATTGTTTTAGATAATAGGTAAGTGGTTCCTTGGTGTATGACGCAGAATGCAGAAAGCGCTAAAAACGCTGTTTGTTATTTCACCAATGTGCTCTGATACAAAGATATTGATATACTACACAGTTGTTAAACGGATTAGTGCCACAACAACTGCAAATATAGTGCCTTAACGCAGATGGTCCAATTGAACTCTCGAGACATTTTAGCAGGACGTACATGGATGGTATAATGAGTAATGAACCGAGTTAGTTGCAGGTGAGCAATAGAGCAGTTTTATTTCAGGTATGCAGGCTATGAAATAAAAATAAAACAATTTTATTTTATTCATTCAGCTAACGTTTGGCCTTTTGGCTATAATTGCAAATAAAAGTTTGTCGTCATTGTTTCATTTCAGCCGAGATTTAGTTCATGATTTAAGCGGTTGAAGGGCAGTCAGATTCTAAACAAGTTTATTATAGTCGGAATGGCAATTTTTTTCCGATTTTTGGCATATAAAGTTACTGCAGGTAAAAAAAATGATGCCCGTTGAATTTTTTAAAAGTTCATTTCAGTTTTTACACTAAATTTCTTTTTTTAGTTTGTTATTTGTTTAGCAAATAATGTTCTAGCTTGCTTTGTAGTTGATTGATTGATATTATTCATGATAATAACCAGTTCCTTTTCTTACCTCCTTCAACAGTTTGCGTTACCATAACAACAGTTGTGCTCTTCTGTTCCCAAACCATGCACCAAAAGTCATCCTTTGTATTGGGGAGTGGACCTTGTGTAGCAATATACTCCCGGCTATGGTTGAACCCCTGAAATAATATACCAACATTGTTAATATTTTATTGTTAACTTGAAGCAAGCCATCTGCATATTTTGTTGCGTAAATTGTTGCGTTGCGTAAATGCAGGTTAGACTTCCGAGTTTTTGTTTTTTGTTAATTAAAGCAAAATTATTCCATCTAAAAGTAAAACTGTAATAACCAAACAAAGTTTCTCCTGCTTAGAAAAACATTGAATTAAGTACAAAAATCTTTAGTTCTAGAAATTACTTCATAACAAAATATTTAAAATGAAAATGTTCTGCCATGTATGCTGAATGACTAAAAAAATATCGTTTGCTTGCAAAGCAAGTGAATAGAGAAAGAATGGGATTGCTTCATTAGAGGTCTTTGTTGTAGTTGTTTGACAACTTTCTTAGAAATTAAGTGGTTTGTGAAATATAGTGATACTGTAGCGTTGCTTACTAAGTAATCTGTCGAGCTTTACGATACACGAATCGTTTCTGGAACACACTTTCAATAATAATAGCTTGACATAAGCCGCGCTATGCGACAAGTTTCTGGAAAAAAAAGCAATGGGTACCCAGTAACCGTTGTGTAATTGTTCAAATTGAGCTCCAACGGCCAAGTCGGATGCATCTTCCGCTATGCTGGTAGGCGCGTTTGCCTGAGTATGGTGTAGTAAAGTGGCATGTGCTAGCACTGCTTTGGCGTTTTCGAACGAGTCCTGACATTCTGTAGTCCACGCAAGTTCTTTGCCTCGGCTGGCGACGCAGCATGCAGAGGCACAAGCCGCGAGGCGATTGTGGGGAGGAAGCGATAATAGAAATTTATTATGCCCAAGAAACGTTGAAGGGAAGAACGAGAGTCTGGCGTGGGAAAATTGCGGATAGTCTCAATACGGCTCGGGAGAGGTCTCACACCCTCGACTGTGATTAGATGTCCTAAATACGAGAGTTCTTAAACTCCAAAAATACGTTTCGATTTCTGGATTATTAATCCGTTTGACAACAACAGTATAAAAATCTGTCGAAGGTGGTAGTAGTGTTCGGCCGGTGATTTACTAGCAACTAAGATATCATCTTGATAGACAAAAACAAAATATAAACGTTAAAAAATGCTGTTCATAAGTCGTTGGAAAGTTTGTGCTGCGTTTTTTATTCCTAAGTACATCCGAAGAAATTCCCAGAGGCCAAAACTGGTGGCAATTGCGTTCTTGGCAATTGAATCTTCCGCCATAGGAATTTAGTGATAACCGCGAATGAGGTCTATTTTGGAAAACTTTTTTACTTCAGCCAGTCGTGTGTTGAAATCGTGAATGTGAGGCAGCGGGTAACGATCGTCGGTGGTAATTTGGTTAAGGCGGCGATAATCACCGTACAGTCTCCATTAGGGTGGACCAAAAAAAAAATACAATATTTCAACCTCACTGTTGGTTGGCTTTAGCCAAAAAACAACTTTTCTGTAAATAAAAGGTAGCTGGTCCACTTGTGTGCTCTGCCACTTACATATTTATAAGAATCGTTCATTTTACAAAAATATGACTAAACTGCCTCTCTCAAAATAATCTTCTTCTCCTTTCGGCCTTTCCCTTTAGTCAGGGATGGCCACAGCGTATCATCACTCTCCACATCTTTCTGTCTTCAATGTCCGTCTCCTTTGCACCAACTCTCTCAAAATAATGTGCTTACAAAAATAATGCTAAATCGCCCCTCCCAAATTTATTGGTTAATTTGTCTAAATTAAATCATTGTTTCTTAATTTAAACTACTCTGCATTACTACATGTTTTTAGAAAATAATCATGTCATGCCAAAAAAATTAAATATTATTTTACTGCAAAGGTGCTTTCTTCGACTACCCTCTCATTTGCAGACAATTTTTTTAAAATATGTATTACATCAAGTTAAAGGCAATGTCTGGTAGTCTATGTGACGTAAAGGCAACTCATTGAGATGCAGCTCACAGATAACCCACTGTAAAGGACGTTTAAGAATCATTTCTAGGCATTGGATTGCACCTCTCTTGTATCCAGTATTAACGTTTGTGTCATGAAATTTTATTAGACCAAGTTTGTCTTCAAGTTTAGTTCCATAAATTACTTGCCATAGGCCATGTACAATGTAATTCTGACGCAACACTGATATGAAGTCTTTTTGAGGAGAAAAACCTCTTTATGTGCTAATTACATGGGTAAAAGTCAAGACTCTGGCTTTGTTAAACTCAATGTTGCTGGGCTTGCGGTCGGACACTCCCGAAAATCCGGAAAAAACAACATTTAATTGTAAATTTCACAAAATACCCTTCACAGAACATCACAGCAGTGCTGACAATTTCAACTTTTCACAAAGTACACATTTGATAATAATAAATTTTTCGCAAGAACAATGGTCCTGGTTGCATGTTCTTAGATGTTTTAAATTTCATTGAAATTATCTTGAATCAGCTAAAAACACGAACATTAATTGTGATGTTCCGAGTGTTATTTCATCACATTAATTTTGGTCATACTTGTGCATAAAAATTACCAGAAAGACACTTTCTTTAATTGGTTTCAAAATTGTAAAATTACAAAAACTTACGTCAAAACCAAAGCAATATGCGTTTAAAAGACTATGCGTTGTTCAAACCTAACAACACTGAAGATCGTTTTTTTTATTACAAAGTGTTTAAGCACAGAATGATAAATAATCTTCCTTCCCCATCACAACAAATTAGTTCATACAAAAATGACTGCAAAATTGAAGTTGGCTGTTAAAATTTTTTTGTGTTTCCTATACAAATTTTCCCTCACTTATGCCAACTTTAGATGTTCATAAACAGCATACTCAAAAAGGTATTGGTATGACAGCTGTAGCTGCCTACTTAAAATTTTCACTTTCCCTAAAAATCCTTTTAGAGATTTAAACAACTTTCAAATCAAAGTGAAGATCATTTTAGATTTTCACTTGCTTTTTAAGATCAAAGTTAAAGAGAGTTTTTTTATGTTCAATTTAATTTTAATAATTTGGAAGACACTGCCTTTTCTCATATCTTTAACATCTCCCTTGGAAAAATCAATGTGTTTTGCTTCGGCTTTTTACAATAAAGCTCTAAAAGAATAAAAGGTTTACTCACTTGTCGTTCCAACCACAACTTGACTTTGATCACTAAAGACATTTGATTCTTTTGCACCAATCGTTATTGTGATTTCATAATCGTTGTTTGCCATTACGTCAGCCAAATTATATTGTGATCCAGAACCGTCTATAGTTCTTGTAAAGACACTACCACCACCAGCAGAATTGAACCTTATTACATATTTGGAAGTTGTTCTATTAGGATCACACAGACCTGGATTATCTTTACACTCATCATCCCATTCCAGAAAGATAGTGTTTGTAGTACTGTTGATAACTTGTATGTTGAATGGGGGTGGAGGACCTGAAATAGAAAATTGTTCAAATTTATAAAAATGCAGTTATAAGTTTTTAAATTTTTTTCAAATACAAATAATGAGATAAATGCTAAAAACAGGGTATACCGTTGATTAGCCTTTTATTGATATTATTCTTTCATTAATTGTCTCCTCGATCACAATTAAAGAATATTACTTACAAAAACCTAAAGGTTTTTATTTTTATTTATATTTTGACTGACTCTTTAAATGTTTCAAAGCAAGTTTAAGTTATGAATATTTTCAACACCAACAATGGTAAAATTTTGTCACTAAAACACTAAAATTGCTTTAAGTCGCTTCAATTAAACGATTTGAAAAACTTTTGTGGGACTGTATGATTGGTGGACTGTATTGATCTATTTTGTGTAACTTATATTTTTCAAACAGTAATTAAAATAGTAAATGCATTTGTCACACCGGTAACGTATTTATTATTTTATAGTTATACATCAGCATTTAATAAAGTTTAAAATTATATTTCTTTAATTTTAAAAACTATCACATTTTCAAGGCCAAAAAACATAACTTCTCTTGCCGCTCCCGTATTGCTGTGTTTGTTTGTTAAGTTGCATGCTTTTTTTTCGTGGTGCAAATATTCTTTTGTAAACTATTTCGCTTAACAAATGGCTAAACTGAAAAAAAGAAACTGAATATAACTTATGTCTTGTAAATTAGTTTGATCTTTAATGATACGTTTTTGCATTTAACTTAGTGCCATAACCTTTAAATAATAAAGTAACTTAAATGGGGACTTTATACAGTCAACTTCGGATATAAAAGATTTTTGCTTACAACAGACTATTTCAAATGGTCCCAATGATTTTCATTGTAAATAATGCTAAAATATTTGCTTATAAGGGATCCGGATATAAGGGATTTTTGCTTATAAGGGATTAAATTTCTAAGTACCAATCATAATTTTTTTAGTAATTTCAGTCGGTTATATGGGATCGATTTTTTGTTCTGATATTGCATCAAAATAACCAAAAGCGCGCGTTTGAATTTCAATTTTGCGGGCATTTCTGAGAGCACGCTTTCTTCGCGGACTTTTTGGAGAGAGAAACGTGTGAAAAGCTTCAAAAAGAGTGTTTTGAGCGTTTAAAACTTGCGTTCTTAAGATATCGGATCGAACTTTGCGTCAGTCGGTTATAAGGGATTAATTGAGCTGGTCCCGGGGGATCTCTTATAACCGAAGTTGACTGTAAAAAAACTTTGATTACTTTTTTAAATCTTCTTGTTGAATTAATTCTTGAATTAAAAATCTCATCTATAAACTCACCCGTCATAACCGAGATTGTTTGTGGATCGCTTGATTGACCAGAGCTGACAGCGCATAAACCAACCGTGTATGACGTCAATGACTGAAGTTGGGTTACAATATGCTGAATAAGATGAAAAAAATTTTGAACTAGCCATCATTTGCGTTAATGAAGTAACACAATATCTTGATTAAAACCTGGTTATTTCAATATATCTATTACTGCTTTAAAGATGGTTATACTTGCCGATAGGATACATGAAATTTTAGTCCCGTATTGTTGTTTAGAACAAAGATTAAAACAATCTTAATTGTGATCCTACTCAGTTGTTTAAGGCACTTAAAACAATGTATACCTACATATCGGAACCCTGAAAACGTTTTGGTATGCTCATTTGTAGAAGTTGTTCTTTATCCGTGTTATTTGTTACTGCATTAGATAAACAAAAATCATTGTTATACAGACAATTGATTTGCCTCATTTTGATTTAAAACTTAAAAATAACAAATTAAAAAAGGTTGTCAATCTTTAAAAAATGCTAAATGCTTTCATATCATCATCATCACACCATCTCCTCTTCATCTTGTTAGATCATATCACCTTATTATTTTATTACAATGATATCATCATTATTTTCTTGCATCTTCTTTATGTTATTATATCATTATTGTCAAATCATTTTGTAATAATCATATAATCATAAAAGAAGCAAAACTTTATACTAACCGGTGACATTACACGGGTTCCTCCATTACAATCATTAATTGTTCCTCCTCCATCTACAACCACCAAGTCATAAGACAATCTACTGACAACATCCCAACTAAGAGTAAAGTTTGTTGAATAGATTGATTCATAAGAAAGTCTTGTTGGTGGGTCGGGTTGTTGACCAACCTGGAAACAAACATCTTTAACTTGAGAAAAATTTATTAAATTAAAACTTTTTTCATTTCGTATTTGATTGTGATAAATTAAAACATGTTTTGAAAATATTCAATTTTTAATCAAGTATTTAATATATTGCTTAGAAATGCTTGCATTTGATAATCTTTGTTCTCCTTACTATTACTTTTTTTCTTGCATATAATATCACATACTTTAATAGTTGCTCCTCAAATATTCCTTTAAATTGTTTGATCAAAATATTATTTTATTTAGATAATTTAGGTTGAAATGAAATCATTAAGCTTCTACGACACACAAATATAACGTAATCGGCAAATACAACAAAGCTAGACTGATTCATACAAAAGGAGGTTTATGAATAAAATAAACTAAAAACAAATTGAGGTCTTGAATGGTGGAAAGTTTCAACTATTTTCCATCAGCGCAGCATTCACGCGTCTAAATGATCATAAATCAAACTTGACAACTTTGAATAATCACCACTCGATTATCAAAAGTTTTTATTTCAATGATCTATCCAGGGGGCATTGAAACGATTTGTATTTTTCAAAAAAAGTTTTAAACTTTCAAATTTTCTATTAAAATCTAAAGAATAGAAATTACTTGGAATAAAAATTATTGTATTGTTTGATGCAATTGAACACTTGCCTTGCTGTCTATACCATAAAATTGATCAGTTTTGTACTTTTTGCATTGTAGCATGACTTAAAATTTTATTATGTTTATTTATTGAAAGAAGAATTAAGCAAAACCTTTAGTCCAAGCTCAGTTTGGAAATGATCTTAACATTTCAATCTTTGGCTGGTCGCATATTGATTTTTAGTTTTTTGAATACATTTCAATGCAAAAGAACTTATTTTGTCGGCTTTTGTTCGTATTCTTGTTTCACACACAGTTTCTCGTCTGCAAATCTCGAATAGAAATTAATTTAAAATTTAATGTTCATAAATTATTTTACGCAAAGATAACTTTAGTTTTTATTACTATGAAAAAAAAAGACGAAAAGATGGGCAGTTCGTACGTTAATGTTAAATTGTGATTCTTCTGTGGCAAACTTAATAAATTTGTTTAGAATTGTGCATCTTCATCTACAGCAGGGCTTTCCAGCCCGCTGCCATTTTTTGGTGCGGCTCTAGAAAAAATTTTAAATCAGGAGTTTAATCAACTTGAATTATTAAAGCGCCTCTGAATCAAATAATAATACGTAAAATACTCGGGAATACCATTAATTTTGTCCCAGGGACTCTTGCTTCAATTGGGAAGAAACAATAGAATCAAAATGATAAACTTTTTTAGTAAGTATTCTATTACATACTATTAAAAAAAAAAGAAAAAAATCAAAGTGAAGATCCTTCTCCCCCCAAAAAAAATAAAGATAAAAGGTCATCACTTTGGTTTTGACGTTATATTTTATAAAAGCTAGAAATTAGAGCCAAGATTTAGTTGAAGACCGAAAAAACAGGACTTCGATTACTAATTGTAGCCTGTGGTATACTTACAGAGAAAACTTTGGTCCGCGGCAGGTAAAGGATTGGGTGCCTCAAATCTTTATAGAATAGTGAGAAAAAAAAATGTGACTGAATTAAAGGATAGATTTATTAATAAAATTGAAAATAACATTGTTATTTAAGATTTAATGTGAAAGACGTTTATTTACAAGTATACGAGCGCATTATTGCTGTGCTAAGAAAAAAACACTTGGTTCAAATAGGTTTCGAAATGCGAAACCAATAAAACTCTTGGTTATAACAAAAAACTTTGCTTTGAAAAGTTGCGTTACATCTCTAACTTGCACTTAAATTAGTTGCTGTGGTTGGTGTGACATAATAGTGGTTTCTGTAGAAAACGTTTGACTGTTAAAAACTTTCTGATTCTACAAATTT
Organism: Diplosoma virens; assembly: GCA_963680785.1. NCBI lineage: Eukaryota > Metazoa > Chordata > Ascidiacea > Aplousobranchia > Didemnidae > Diplosoma > Diplosoma virens. The sequence continues at coordinate 44,073,591 of OY796889.1, read as the reverse complement.
ATTGCAAAAACTTACTGTTACAAATTTTATTAAGATAACTGTCCAGCTGTAAAAAAGCGAAAAAGTCTTTAAAAAAATGCTTATTGTTTATTTAATTTCATTTTATTTTTTTGAAAGTTTTTTATTTTTTTGTCTCTCCGAAAATAGGTAGGTTGCCCTATTTGACGATTGCCCGAAGTATAGCGCGTCCAACACTTTTCTTCGAGTTAGTATAAGAATAATAAACAAAATAAAGTAAAACCAAATTTTCTCTTTACGATAAGTAAAATGTCCAATAATTGCTAAAAGATTTGGGAACATTTTGACGTTCTCAATGTTTTTTGTCATATGTCAAAAAATTGTAAGTGGTTTTTATAGAAAAAGTTATCAAGGTTGTTATAATATGCCAAAATCTGAAAAAATTTTTGAATTGTCAACAAAAAATAAACAAGTTCAAACTGATATATATCTTCTTGCTGCAGATAAAATTAACAAAAATTAGTAGGCATAAAAGCAATCTGAAAATGAGATCAAAACATTTTGGCATGCACAAATAGGTTCTTTTGCGAAGTGTTTATAAAAATAAACAGATTGTTTTCTTGAGCACATTAAAAGAGTTTCAGCAAAGCACTATAGAACTACATCAAATGAGCATGTTAAAGAGTCACAAAAACTTAAGAAAACAGTCATGACTAAAATATAATTGTCACTTCCTCATAGATTAAAGCCATCAACTTGATTCTAACAGGGAAAGAGCGATTAGCTAATTCGGTAGAGGTGCTTATCCACAGAAAAAAGTTGTGTAATTCTTGAGTCAATTACTATTAACACTTTGACTGCCAAGCTGGTTTTCTAGAAATACCTCAGTGGGGCCACCAAAAAAATTTTCCTAGATTTATATAATATTGAAAATCCACTGGGCGACACAAATATTTAGTGCCAAAGAAATAGCATAGGACGTATACAACAATTGCTGCCAGCATTAAAAACAGACAAATAGCCGTCAACAAATATTTTTGATACGGCCTCATTAAAAACTGCCATGTCAACAATATTTGTTGACATGGCAGTTTTTAATGTCAATGTTAATAGTTTAGATGCTAAACAGTCGCTTAGACTGAAAAAATTAAAAGAAATGCAACCTGTTAACAATGGCTCGCAGTTCTTTGAAGCAGTTCGTAACTAATTGTCAGTCTCAATATTAATATTTGAGAACAGGCAGATGAGTTAAGCAATTCCACGTTTAAACGATTCTTAATTTTCAACGCTCCGGTTCGTCTCGGCCACGGTCTCCGCGCTTTCCAAATCTTTTCTGCGTCTCTTGAAGCCTCTATTTCTGCCCCTCTGTCTATTCTCTCTCTGTGAATCTTTCTGAATCTATCTCTCCGTCTTTGTGTTTATAAATCCGTTTGGGCAAAACAAACTGTATTGTGTAATTTTTTAACGTTAGTATATATTCTGCTCTGATTTGATTATTAAACATTGTGAGAGCTTCATTGAAAGTTTATCAACTAAATATCATCGATATTCTATCCACAAATATTTGTATATATACATAGAGAGAGAGCGCAACAGATCAAATTACACCTGTAAAAGCCAGGCAAAAATTTTTTAAAAAAACGCTCATCAGGAGGTATTGACAAAAAAATAAATTATTAGATTAAATTAATTAAAATAATAAAATAATTAAGAATAAACACAAAACTGATCACAGGATAATTAGCTTGAAATAAATGGTTCTTTTAAATAAAAAACTGAAATAAATTTCCCGGCGGGATGATGGCGAACAAACAAAGCAAAATAAAATAAATGAAAAAAATTAAGACTGAACTTCAATGTCCCGAAAATCAAAACAAGACACAAAGCAATTTACCAAATAAAAAAAAAGATTGTCAGTGTAAATATCGCTTGTAAATAACCTTAATTTTGTGAACAGTCAGCGTTTGCAGCATTGGATTGAGTTAATTATAACTTATTAAAAGCGAAATGGGTGGCTAGTTGAAGCAAAATGCAAGAATGGAAGTCGGGAAATTCTAATTAACGAAATGAGGTCAAGCTGAATTTTATACAGCAATAATTGGACAGCAATAAAGATGCTAAAATCGAAAAACCAAATAGACGCAGCTAAAACCAGTTAGTGCGGTAAAAGTCCCAAAATTCAATAAGCCAATAACACTTCAAAGTTATTCACAGATATGCACAAAACATAACTAAGATTATTTTTGTGACACAATAATCAACTTTCACTTTTCACAGCAAGAAAGCATTAATGCATTGAATCCAGAAGGAAGCAATTTGTAAAGTTTAATTTAACAGAGGAAATAACCGGAGCACGTTAAGGCACAACATATTTTGAAATTATTTTTATATTTTTTTTATTTTTTATTTTTTTATTTTATATTTTATTTTATATTTTTTTGCCTCATGATAAGAAGTCACCAAATAAGTAAAAAATGTCCTTCGAAACATTTAAACCACCGACCTCATGGTCACTTTTCATAGTTTTGGTGATTTATATATAAATTAAAGAAGAAATAGATTGTTTATTTACGAGCATAAATAAATTAGAAAACTTACTGTTCGTGTCCAATTCAGAGCAATCGTCATAATGATCAGAGCAGCTGATCTTCACGCCATTACTTGGTAACACTTAACTAATAGTCAGAGAAAGCAATTTTAAAAACAATTTTTTAAAATTTAAAGATGATTAAATAACACTGTAAAGTTTCTTTTAAAATAATTTAATCAAAATTCAAGCAACGAATATTTCAAACAAGCAATTTGTGGGTCGTAATTCATATACAAGCATAGCAATGATTTTAGTCGTCGTCGTCGTCGTCGTCGTCGTCATCGTTTGAAGGGCATCCACTCCAGGCCAGACACAAACAGAACTGGGGCCGAGGGTTTATCCTTTTACTACCCCAGACTGCTGCACTGCCTGGATCAGATGCTGGCAGTGATGTTATTAAGCCAGCATCGAGTTTCGTCATCCAAAACCGTCAGACCGCGTGCTCCATGTGGTGCCCGATGTATGGGGCACGCTGTTAGTACATGGTCTGCGGTTTGCTCTGAGGCGCCACACTCGCAATTCGGTGAAGGAGCGAGACCCCATTTGTGCATGGACGAATGGAATCGCCCAACACCAGTCCGCAGGCGGTTGAGCTTAACCCAAGCTGCTCGGGGTAAGCCATCCCAACAGGCCTGACACTGGTCCCGGGCACAAAAGCACGGAGCCTGGAAGCACTTTCACAGTACTCCGCGTTCCATTTGTGATTTGTCCATTCAGAGGCGCGGATGCCAAGTCTGGCAAGATTGTCCAAGAGATTCCGCGCACCTGGCACAAACGGGCGTCTGGATCTTAGTCTCACTTGGCCAGTATCTGAGGACCCATTTAATAGACCATGCAAAATATGATCGGGGTCCAGAGATCTACGGTGAGCCGAGGAGAGTGTCGCTCCCATTCGGCGAAGCTCAGCTGGCTGGATGCCTGAAAGTACAGGTAGGTGGTCCGTTGGAGTGGGACGCAGGCATCCAGTAACTATGCGCAAGGCGTCATTCAAGACACTGTCAATGAGGCGAGTGTGAGCACTGCGACACCAGACTGGCGCACAGTACTCAGCTGTTGAGTAGACTAGAGACAAGGTGGCTGTGCGTAGTGTTTTAGCACCAGCACCCCATCCCGAGCCCACGAGTCGCCTCAACAGTGTGACGCGCGATGATAGTTTTTTGCGCAATGCCACTAAATGGTGACGAAACGTGAGCGATCTGTCCAGTTTTACCCCAAGGTATGTAGGGATTGGACAGAACGGTAAAAGTCTACTATTGTTGTAGACCTTTAGCTCACGTTTGGCCTCTCGGTTATTTAAGTGAAAGGCTGTCGTCACCGTCTTAGTGTGACTGAGCTTCAACCTCCAAGTCTGGAGATACGCTGACAGTGTGGACATGTCTTGGCTTAATGTCCCCTCCAAGTCCTTCCAGTTTCCAGAAGAGTGCAACAATGCTAAATCATCAGCATAAGCAAACCTTCTGGAAATCATGGAAGGAAGATCGTACGTATAGATGTTAAATAAGAGGGGAGCCAAGACCGATCCCTGAGGAACGCCGTTTTTAAGACGGCGTAGCCTGCTTTGCTTGCTGTCACCGGTGGTAAGGGTGAAACTTCGATTTCGGACAAGCTCCATGATCATTTTGACCATGTGCTTATCCGGAAGTAGTCTCAGCAGCTTGCAGGTAAGGCCACGGTGCCAGACAGTGTCATAAGCAGCTGTCAGATCGACAAATACGGCACCGGCCTTCTTTTTAGCCTCGAAAGAATCCTCGATGTTCTGGGTTAGCAGAACAACTTGATCTACGGTTGACTTCCCGCGTCGGAACCCAGCCTGCTCTTTAGGGAGCAGTGGATCGATTAATGGTTCAACGCGGGCGTAGATAAGCCTCTCGAGGATCTTGTAGGGGACACAGAGCAGAGATATCGGTCGATAACTCTTTGGGTCCCCCACGGGCTTTCCTGGTTTTGGGATCGCGACCACAAGCGCTCTTCTCCAGATCTTGGGAATTTTGAGTCGGCGCAAACAGAAAGAAAGGAAGTCACGTAACCAGGACTTCAAAGCAGCTCCAGCATGGAGTATAAGCTCAGGGCAGATGGAATCAGGACCCGGAGCTTTACCTGGTTTTAAATGTTGAAGGGCAGCAGCAAATTCTCTCTGTGAGAAATTGTCAGAGATATTTACTGCGTCTGGTGTTGTGGCCCTCCAAAGGTCAGACACTTCTTGAAAGACAAGTCGAGATGACTTGCGATCAACAGCCTCGTATTTCCCATTTCTAACCAGCTGAGATGCAATAGCATCGGCTGAAACGGGACAATGACGAGGAGAGTGTCGTGACCTACCAGTAAGGTTGTTCAAAATACTCCACGCTTTTCGACTAGAGTGTGAGAAGTCAATGCTCCGAACTGCTTCGGACCATCGATCCCTCCGTTTTCTGTCAAGCTTGGCAAGCAGAGCTGTAGCAGCCAAACTTGAGTCGTCTCCCTGACGAGACTGCAGAAAGGTTTTATAGAGGGATTCACACTCTGCATCCCAACACGGAATATAGTTGTTTCGATACCCGCGTGGGATAGTATTTTTGGCTGCTTTCTTAATGATGTTACAGAAGTCCTGGTAAGCCGCATCCACATCAAGTGAATCAGGCGGCAACAAAGTCTTTGCGAATTTATTCGTCAAAGCAATGTAGTGACTCCAATTGGCCTTGCGGAAGTTCCATCGCTTAACAGGCATGCTTGGCACTGCCATAGCAAACCTTGGTGGTGTAATAAGCGAGGGTCAATGTTGTGACCTGGGAAACTTGTCAAGGACACGTCTATCCGGTAAGCGACTGTTTGGACCTACGCTAGCGAAAGCTAGGTCTGGATTGGTGCCAGTGTTCCAGCGGCCGGAATAAAAACTGGCAGCGTCCTTGGCATGATATAGGAGGGCAAGACAATTAATACTTGCCCAGCCAGCCAAGCACTCACCATCCGGACTGTTGTCATCATAACCCCAGTCAGCATGACGACAGTTAAAATCGCCAGCGTACAGACAGGGGTGAGGAAACACTGGGAGATCCAGGGTTCGCAATCGCGTTGGTGGTGGTTTGTAGACGTTGACTATTTTATAGCCATCAACGTCCACACACAGCCACTCGATCTCCGATGTCGGTGGAGATTGGTCCAAAAGCGTGTATCTCAGTCGCTCGTGGACAAACGTGGCAAGGCCATGCTTCCTGCTTAAAGAAGACCCAGCTAGTTGGTAGTTTAGTAGCACCAACTTCTCTGCATCAGTGCAGTGGGTCTCCTGCAGTAGGATGACGAGTGCCACAGACTGCATAGCGAGGTGATGAAGAACATTCATCTTGCTTGCAGTGAGGCCTTCGATGTTCAGCTGAAGAATAGTGGGTCTTCGAAACTTGTTGGCAATGTGCCCTGAAAAGGGCAGTTTTATCCTGACATTGCCCCGTTCTGAAAAGGACGTTTGCCGATTAACAGACCCACACTGAACATCGGAATGGGTGGATACCCTTCCGTTTTGGTAGGTTCGGTTTCGGTCTGTCATTTTAAAATCAATGAGCAGACTTACTCACGGCCCAGGCTGCGTGAAAGCACCTACCATCTGGGCCAATGATTTTAGTAATTTTAGTGATTTAAATTTATACTTCGTTTGTTTCCAATAACGTTATGATTGCAAATCAAAACCTTATGAATTAAATTGTAAAATATTAATACGACAGCTTCAAAGTAACAACATCATTTTATCATATTTTTATTTTTACAACCTTACAGGTGCGATAAAAATGTGTGTTTTTATATTTATAGAAAACAGTAAAAAGTAGTTTGTGTCTAATTAATTTCCTCTTAAGAAAGAAAAAGTTAAATATATAAAATAGTTTCTGTTGAATTTTTTTTCTTTTGCTTCTTAGGATTTATGATCATTTGATTGTCTAAGGATCTATTTATATATAAAATAGGAGTCGGTAAGCAATGGCCTGTGGGCTGAATCTGGCCCGCCCAGGAAAATTATATACCCCTGATTATTAAATTGAAAGATTAAAAGAAGCTATTGAAAGAATACGGCCCACCGTTTTGTTTGCAATCCTGTTTTTTGACGTAATAATTTCTAACAATCTATGCGAAGGTAAAACTGTCCTACGTCTATTTACGGCACGGACGCAAAAAAGCTTCATTCACAAGAAGAAAATCTGGTGTAAAACAAAAAAAAGGTCTTCAATTTAAATTTGTGTGACGTTGCTCCATTTACGTTTAAAGTAATCAGTGTGGACCGAAAAATAAAAAAAAACGTTTCACCGCCAACTAATATCACATCGCTGCAAATTATGATCGCACATGCAAGCTTCTTGTCGAATTCCTACACCTTTGTGTTCAGAGTTGCCAGAACGGAATTGTTTTTTTTATAATTTGTAGCCCACTAAATTTTACATTTAGCCCTGAAAAGAAAAATTTAACTCAATTTTTTGCTTCTTATCAATTATTCTGATAAAGGTTTATTAAGTTGTAATTTTGTAATATTTTATCTTGCTATCTTGTAATTTTTTGTGTCGCTATAATATAAAATAAGATAAGATAAAGGGCGATGGCCAAGGACACAGCAATCGTAAACGAAGCTTTATAAAACGGACAATTTTGAAATATCATAAAAACGGCTAAAATTTGAAAACTAAATCAGCCGAGGCGGGCAACATTGGTGCAAGTGCCAATCCAAATAATGTGTTTTTGATTTTTCTCAAAACTTTAATTTCTTTCTTCAGCTCCCCGAAAATTAAAAAATAACTTATTTATGGGAAGCAAAAACTCATCTCTAAGCCTTTCGTCTGACACTCTTCGGTAAATAAACGCGGAAAGAAGGAAAATAAATTCAATTGATTTTTTAATGAAGCTGAAAACAAATGATTGGATGTTTGAGAAAAGCATTGAAACGCGTAATCAACGAAAAAGTTTCAAGTTGTAAACAAACTCCTTTTGGCGGCATAAACTTGGCTTGCATGATTTTTGTAAACGGCTTCTAAAGAAGACAACTGAAAAGACAAACAACCAAAAGAACGAATAGTAAATTTTTTATCACTGTAATTTTTGGTGCAAATAGGGTTGTCTAAAAGATGTTGACCTATCTCGGATTAACTAAACATGACTGAGGTTAAAAATTTTTCAAAATGAGTGCAGATGTTGCAAGAGTTTGGAATGTAGCCGGTTCTAACAAATTTTGGCAAGTGTTGACAAATACTGTCCTTTAATTGTTGAGATGTGGCGGCTAACGGACCGACTATCACAGTGGCACAAAAAACTATAAACTACATTGCTTAAAAGCAAAGCAGGCCACACATTCTTTTTAATTGCAGGAAGAAGTGGGCGAGATCTACTATAAAACTAACACGTTGTTCTACTGCAAAGAATCATACTTTTTCACTGGTTTTGATTTTACTTTCATCTCTGACCGAAGGAATTCCCAACTAGAACAAATGAATATAAAAACAGGGCATTTCTTCAGCGTATGTGAAGTAGGTGATATAAAATTTTTTAATTTAAGGCCAATTGTTTTCTCAATGATGTGATTGGAGTAGCCATTCATGAGTAGTATTGAAAATTTTTTTTCTAAGTTCAGCTTGCAGTGTAACGTCTAAGCATATCATTACGGTTCGATGTATAAGGGGGGTTAAAATTAAACTGATTTTCCTTTTTCCTGAAGGATTTCCAGTTCAGGTATTGTCCTGTAAAGGTTGGCTTACGGTAAACAGATGTAATCAGTTTAGTATAGAGCCCAGTGCCAGGCGAAAAGTTTAGAGAAGTTTGTTATTGGCTATTTTTAAATTCTCTACCACAAACCACTTGCTTAAATTATTTATGGCTAATGCTTCCATGAATATGACTTTTCAACTCAAGTTTTGAAAAAAATTGGTCCTTATGAAAGCTATTTTATTAAAAATAAAATGCAAGCAGATAATGATGAAAAAATTTTAATTGTTTTAAAAGCAAAAAATAATGAATTTTAATCAACTAATAAATCAAATAAATCAATAAATACCGAAAATTAATGCTTAATAGTAATTTACAACTAGATAAAATGTTTTATTTAATTTAACTTTTTTAGCTCTTGTTTTAAAAATTCAGCCCTTTTTAGCCTTTTTTTAAATCTCTTTTAGCTCTTTTCTGTCTACCTCTGTTGGTAACACTGCTTGCGTTGTGACAAGTTGAGAAGTTCTATCAGTGAAAAAAAGGTTTTGCTAAGTGAAAAAACAGCACTTTTTGCCGACCGTAACATAGCGTTATAAATTTGGTTTTGGCCAGTGACATGCAAAAGGTTGCGGAACCCTGAAATAGAACTTCGTTTTTTTGTCAACGAATCATGTTAATTGTAGCACACAATATTTCTGAAAATACCAACGACAATTGTTTTTATTCTTTCTGTGTTGTAGGGTAAATCACATTCGGATGGTTTTAGCTCTTTTCAATTTTTTATGGATTTACTACATTTGATTTACATTACATAGCTGTAACTGCCATACGTCCTCGTTAGGTGGCGCCGATCATCTCTACTTTAACAAATCATCGTTTGTTGCCTTTTTATTTACTGTAATTACCTAGAGCAGGGCTGGCCAAGGTGCGGCCCGCACAACAAGTTTTTGCGGCCCGCGACTGACTGTCTCATAATTTAAGCTTTTTTTAATTAATTCTTTTCAATTTTTTGTAAAAAAAGGTACTGTAAAATTTATTGGCACTACTTTTTTCAAACATTAATTTTAATCAATTTTAGTAAACGCTATTTGTTTAATGACGTCAGTAGAAGTAGAATAGGAAGCAGCAAAGTTACGCCTCGTTAGCTACTAGATAAGTGATGAAGTAATGTTTTTCCTTTTACAGCATCTTTTATGTTGCTTTTATCACCGCGTAGTTTTTATAGATTTAATTTACAGATTTACAGACACACTCGTATTAAAAAACGAAGAGCTTTGTTAACTGCCGCATATTTTAGTCATCAAGTATTAAAAAATGAGTGCCGCTAAAAAAAGACGGATTGAAGCTGAAGGTCGCTCGTTTCAGAAACAATGGATTTACAAGTATTTTTTTATTGCTAGTGCAGAGAAAGCTTTATGTTTAATATGTAAAAAGAGTATATCTAGAGAATACCTGAGAATACAAGAGAATACCTGTCATGAAAGATTATAACTTGAAGAGGCATTTTGAAAAAAATCACACAACTTACCAACAGCTGGTTGGAGAAAAGAGGACGCAAAAAATAGAAAAATTAAAAAAAGAATTTGTTGCACAACAGTCAATGTTCAAAAAGTCAAACCAAGAATCGCAGGCTTCTATTCATGCTAGTTACGTCGTAGCTTATGAAATAGCAAAACGAGGAAAACCATTTTCAGAAGGTGAATTTGTCAAAGACTGCATGCTAAAAGTTGCAGAAATAGTGTGCATTGATAAACAACGTGCATTCCAAAATGTAACTTGGTCACGAATGACAATAACGCGTAGAGTTGAAGAAATTGGCAGTGACATTAATGACCAACTTAAAAGCAATATAGAAAAATATGTATCTGTGTCGCTGGCTTTGGATGAGTCCATGGACATTGGCTCTACAGCTCAACTGCTTATTTTTATCAGAGGAGTAACAGAAAACTTTCAAATTTCTGAAGAACTTTTCGCTATGATAAGTTTGAAAGATCGAACGCGAGGTTCAGATCTCTGCAATGCAGTGTCTGATGCTATTGAAAAAAGTAATTTGAAATGATCTCAGTTAGTCGGTGTAACAACGGATGGTGCCCCCTCCATGATAGGAAAAGAATCAGGTCTTGTTACTCTTCTGAGAAAAAAAGCAATGGACAATTCTGAATCCGATTTGATACACTACCATTGTATCATTCACCAAGAAGCACTGGTTGCACGTGTTCTCAGCATGAATAATGTAATGAATGTTGTGGTAAAATGTGTTAATTTTATTAAAAAAACAGGATTAAACCATCGCCAGTTTAAGACCTTTCTCGAAGAGTGTAACGCAGAGTATGAAGACGTTGTCTATTTTGCTGCAGTCCGATGGCTAAGTAAAGGAGCAACATTGATGCGATTCTTTTTACTTCGAAACGAAATTGCTGAGTTTTTGAATTCCAAAAATCAACAGGTGCCTGAACTGAAATGCTATCAATGGCTATGTGATTTATCTTTTTTAACAGATATTATAAATCATTTGAACGGTTTAAATTTGCATCTTCAAGGAGCTGGAAAATTTGTTTCAGGTCTTTATGATCACGTGAAAGCATTTCAAAGAAAACTAGAATTGTTGCAAAAACAACTAAAAAAAGGAGATCAATCTCACTTCATTGCATGTAAAAAGCTAATTGAAGAAGATCGAAACGGCAATGAGGGATTGTTGCTACTACGTCTGAAAAATATACCACTATGTTTGAGAATGTTAAACAAGAATTTCAGCGACAATTTTGTGACTTCCATTCACATGAGTCAGAATTTATGTTGTTTTCCAATCCTTTTCATTGTGATCCAGAAGTGCACCTACTAATATGCAACTCGAGCTAATCGAACTGCAAGAAAGTTCTGACTTGAAATCATCTTTCCGAGATCTACCTTTAGACAAGTTTTATTCCTTAGTCCCAGCCTCAACCTATCCAGCTTTGCGCAAGCATGCCTCCAGAATGGCTTCTCTTTTTGAAAGTACTTACATTTGTGAGAAGACATTTTCAGTCATGAACTTCAATAAATCGAAATATAGGACAGCACTTACTGATGAACATCTTCAACCAATCCTTCAAATTTCTAAAACACAATACACACCAAGATACGGAAAACTTATTGGCGAAAAGTCACAGCTACATACTTCGCACTAGATGTGCTGGTGTTTGTAAATAATTTAATTTAAAACGAACTTTAATTTTATTAAAGTCTAGCACCGGTTTCAAAATTGTTTAATTTTCTAGGAAATAGACTTAAAAAATTTAATGTGTAGTTTTCAAAATAAAAATATTTCAAAAATTTTATACAAAGCTTAATTGTGCGGCCCGCAGAAACTCAAAAAAATGTAATGCGGCCCGCTCCGCAAAAACTTTGGGCACCCCTGACCTAGAGCGCTGTAATTTTTGTGCACAATGACAGTTGATTATTTGATTTGCACTAAACGCATCAGATTTTCCTTTAGTATCACTTTGGACGTCGAATAGATTACTTGAATTATTTTATTGCGAGGTCAGTTGAATTTAGCTAGTTTAGGTTTAGGAAGTATCTTATGTTTTAATTGCGCTATTTGGTTAGCTAGATTAGGGTTAGAAATATGTCGTTGTGTTTGTACTTAGAGTGTATTAATTATTTCTTTGTTTTCTATTTGAATAAGATTTAAATTAATGTCGTTTGTTTTAATAAGCTATAAATTTTGTTTTAAACGACGCCTAACACATTTCTGGATCACCAAATAAATCAAGGCAAGATCAGGGAAATGTGTTGGAGTCCGTTCGACATTCTAGCTTACAATTGGCAACGACAATAGCCGTTTCGCAATAATAATATTGCTTCATAATTTTAATACAACTTTTCACCTCGCTTTTTTTTTACTATTTTCTAAAGAACATGCTGAACAGTTAGATTAAAAAACTTTTTGTGGATATACAGTAGTTGATGCTTGTTGTTATTTTTGATTTATTCAAATACTACTTAAACAAACGCTTTCTCCGGTTTTATTTCAAGTTACAGCTACAAAGATCATGATGATGCTACAAAACTTGAATTACACCAGTGATTATTGATCATCACGAATATTGGTTGATCCTTGTTTCAATTATTTTAACCAGACAAAGTCACTTAAATTTATTTTAAACGTTAAAAAATAACTTGTAGAAAAATATAATAGAGGTAACAAAAAGTTTATCTGCCTTCTTTTCCAACATTGTCAGCGTTGTTTCAAGCAAATTTAGTGACAATTAATAGCTAACTATTGCTGTTAACTTCTAATGTAGACTGAAGTAATTCTTTCCAATTATCCTTTTTCTACCCAGATAGCCCTATTGCAATTTTTTTGATTAATAGTTTAAATATCGTTATTTGCTTTCATCATCAATTCCAGGTTGAAACTTTCTTAATAAAAACTTGTTACACAATTTTAGTCTTATTTTATTTTTAAGCAAAGCCAATTTTTTAACATTTATTTTAAAATTATTGATTTACATGTAGCTCTCATCCCACGATTAAGTTTAAAGGTTTGTTGATCAACCTCTATGCTGTTTGCAAACTAATACTATCGCATTGTAAGCGATTATCATTGTTCAAACAGTTCAACAATCAAAATCAATTGCTTGGTTTATTGAATTCTGAGAATTTATCGACCCTTGATAAACACTTCTCGATTTCACAGCATTGCAGTCAGGTTGTTTGAAATTCAGGGTTTTTATTCTCAGCCTTGTAACTTTCATTTTTTAAAAAGCAAATAATGTCTTCACACATTTGTAAACAGTCAAGTTAGTGTAGTTCAGTTGAACGATGTTATACAATTTCAACACGCGTTACTTATGATTAGCAAAAAAAACATTTTTAAAATTTCAAAATTTACAAATTGAAATATGGTCCTACTGCCTTTTTATTCTATTTGCTTTAAATTGTCTTTATGTTACCTTTTTACACAGTTCATATTAAATACGTGGCGGGCCAGATTTGGCCCGCGGGCCCTAGTTAGCCCATATCAGCTCTAAAGTTTTCAAACCACACAAAAAGCTGATTAACTAAAAAGTATCAGAAAAAATTACTTTAAGTCAGCTTACAAAAACAAAAAAAATTTTAGCTAAATAATTGGTATCGAAAAAAAATTATTCCGAAAAAGTTTTTTTAATTTCACCTACCCGTTATCAGATTGGAAAAAGTTTAAATATTTTTATCTTTTACTGTCTACATTGCAATAAAATGTTGAAAGAAAAGGAATTTTTGTTGAAAACGTTTTGTTTGTTAAATAAATTTTTTTGCTAATGATTTTATAGTTTTGCTATTTGAAATATATGTTTGACCAGGTTCTCATAAAATTGGAAGAGGTTTTGCAAATATTCAAACATTTTTTATTTCAGCTGTATAAGTTTGATTATATGAAATACAAAGTTGATCTGGCAGATGAACATTAGGCCAATCCTAAAAGCTTGTCTGGAATATTCCAAACAACAATTTAAGGGAAATAGTTAAGATTGATTTCCCAATAAAATTTGATATCTTGTAAGAAACCTATTTTGTATTTACATGAATTGTCCGCAGATGCGGGAAAAACAATTTAATAGGAATAGTAATTTCTTCATCTAAGATGATTTTGAATCAAAGCTTCTCAACAAAATGTTGGAGCTGAATGGGAAGTTGTTTACAGCATCGGTTCCCACAATCTCTCAGAAAATTATAAAAATGACGTTCTAAGATCAAACATTTCAGTTGTGCGTCTTCAGCACAGAACCTTGATTGTAGAGAAAAATTTTGTTTCGTTAAAGATGATTTTCTGGAAAGTGCGTTTTGCCTTTATAAAGTGTTGGCAAATAGCTCAAAGTAGTAATACTCTGACTTGCAAGCAAAAGCACGCGAGTTCGATTCTCAGCCTATGTCAGTGGTTCTCAAACTTTTATGGTTTGTTTGCCTCTTTTCAGAGACTCTCAACACTTCTAGCTCCCTGCTTAGAATGCTGTCCCAAAAGACTAGTTATTATTTATTTATTTTATCTCTATATTTTTTCTCTTAACTCAAAGGAAAGCTACAGAGGCGCTAATGCATAAGGTAAGCAATTACCTCGACTGCTTCCGGAGATGCCAAAATATTGCTGTCCGGTTGAAATTTATTAAAGATATGACTAAAATCTAGAACTGCACAATCACGGCGCTCTAACCACTCGACCACGCTGCCGGCAATGTCAAATATGAAAATAAAAAGGTTATCACTTTAAATTTGTTTCTGTTTTTTATTTTGGTATGATTTCTTCCGACTTAAAAAAAGGCTTCTGTTCATGGGCCCGGTAAATCTCTCCTGGCCCCTTTGAGAAACTCTGGTCTATGTGATTGACTTCTGTTGTGCACTCCAAAACAAATTTTCAGTGAATCCACTTTTCTTACAGTTGGCAGCATTGGTAAGTGGTTGAAAGCACTTTGTTCATGGAGTACTTGATCGACGCAGTAGCGGTTCAAAATCTACTCTCGTTATTTCTTTGCGTCCTTGGAAAATAAACTTCAGAACACTCTCTCAAGTTTAGTGGTCTTAGCAACACCTCTAAAGTCAAGTCATATCTCTGATAAAAACTTAGGAAAGCTCAAACGATTTTAAGCGGACAGTGGTAAGTTAACATCCTCGCAAGCAGGTTGAGATGGTTGCTTGACAGTTGCTCTTTTTATAGCTCCTCCCACGCTTTTCTGCAAGTCAGGAAAATAAACAAAAAGTAAATAAAAAATAAAACAGAAAGCAGTAAACGGGCCATAAAAATCATTTCTGGCCATACGAAGAAATGGTAATAGATGATCTGTGTGTTTGTGATGAAGAGACTTCAAAAACTTAAAATTAGCTGGAAAGCACTTTTTTATTAAATGATTTGAAACTACTTTTGAGTAAAATTTGATCCTCGTCGATAGATCACTGTCTGAGTGGATATTGTAAACTTAAGTTTTACTGTGTATTCAAAAAATTTCTACTTCTGCATATACACCTTTGTCTTTGTTTAATTTCTTTTATAGTAGTACTTTTCTAATAACCATATTTACCGGGCATTACGCTTTATAGGGAGACAACATGCAGAACTTTTTACAGTAGAGTTTTATGAGAGAGATGTGATAAAGCATTACACTGATCTGGTGTACATGGTTGTATCGTATCCTGTACTGATCATACGATTGCCGCTTTAATTGCGGTAAAAACAAAAGATTTTAAATTCTGAACCAAAACAAACTTTTTTAAGCTTTCATATAACAGCAAAAAGTTTCAATACAACAGAAAAGAAAGGGAGCCATGCTTTTTCTATGTTGTGCTCTGGTACACAATCAGCTATGTTTTGCAAAAAACAAACGTTCCAAAACTGAACTAGCAAAAAATTTTTGACATATTTCTAAATTGTAATTCACATTATTTTCCAATTGTACAGTATAAGTCGGACTAGCTTTTTTAATTCGAGAAACAATAAATTGAAAAAATAAATTCTGCGTACAGAAACTTTTTTGCCTACTTCCATCAAAAAAGCACTGGAAACATTTGAGGAAACCATAGGTAAGCAGAAATGCTGCAATGTTTTTGCGCTCAAAGAAACTTTTTTAATTTGAAGCAAAATGTTGAGTAAACTTGTCTACGAAGCGGGAAAAAATTTTCTGCACTTTTTTTTTATATAATTAACACGCGTAAAATCGAAGCAGATAAAGACAATGAAAAGTCGCCTTTTTCTAATCTGTTATTGAACTTGTGCCATTACGTAAAAACTAAAATTAAAATAAATTATTTTTACAGCGTATTAAAAGTAAAATGTACAAGTTATCATTGAGATTGTTTAAACTAAAGAGAGCGCAAAATTTTACAAGTAATGTTAAAGGGCAAAGGTTAAAAACCACTGCTCTTGATAATTTTGCGGAAATGCTTCAAAATTCTGAAAGCAACATTTGAAATAATTTGTTGCTTGTAAAAACTTGTTTTTATTTAGTTTAGTTATTTTTCCTTTATTTGTTATTACAGAATAAATTGCTTTTCAAATTACAATTTTGTTTTAAACTAACTTGAGTTGAAAAAAGTACCGCTACGAGAAAGTACACTTGAAGTCTAGGTTCACGAAGCAAACGTTTAAAACAGTCTACATTGAACTAAATACTTTAAAGAAAATTATCACATTACATAAAAGGTGGATAAGAAATAAGCCAATTTTCTTAAGTTGCTTTTAACTTTTTTTAGCTTCAGCTATAAAAACATCTAGGAAGATCAATAAAAACTTAGAGACGATTTGTAGATACAATTAAAATTTCTTGTTTGTTTGAAACTTTTTAATGACAGTATCGTATGCAGAATGTGGAGAATCCTGAACATAGAAATTTCCAATGACCGTGTCATAAGCCGAAGATTGTAAAGAGTCTGTAAAACAAATAATGTGAAACAAATACTGTGTTTAGATTTATTTTAATTTTTTTTACAAACGCAACAAAGCAGAAAAGATATTTAATATTGGAGCATAAAATTTGGAATGCTTAATTAATTTCAGAATAAAAAATAAAGCCAATATATTTTAAAACATTGTTTTATTCAGGATATTTGGAATTATGACTCATTCCCATTATCAACTGCATTAAACTCTTTACACTCCGCAGTTTAACGCAGTTGATAATAAAATGAGTTATAATTCCAAAACGTTCTGAATAAAAAAATGTTTCAAAATTTTTGGCTTTACTTTTTGTTCTAAAATTTTCAATATTATTATCTTCAATAGGAAAACTAAAAACTAAAATATAAACTTACTAAATTTATTAGTTTTAATTTGATTTAGTTCATAATTTTCCTTCCCAACTCCATTAGATTGCTTAAGATCTACGTTGATATAATCTTCTTCACTGTCATCTTTAATTGAATAACCACACATTTTGTGAAGAAGCAAATATTGATTCTTAATAGAATTAAATTATATATTCACTTTCATTAATTTCTAAAAAATTAATTACATTAAATTGTGTTTTAACCCTTATCAGCACGGTGATTTTGGGTAACTTAATCGGCACGTATGTTGACAAATGTCAACATGCCTTTTTTGTGTGCATTTCAATGCTGCTGTAGCTGTTTTCAAGGTTTGTTTCCGTTTTATACAGTACTGGTATGATAAATATGTGCTATTAAACAACGTCACATTGCAACCAATTGATAACAACGCACATTCCTTTGAATGAACAGTTGATTTTGACAAATTATCACAATTTTCATTCGAAACTCCGGGTCTGCTTTGCACGCAAGGGCTGGTTTTACAAACATCTTAGCTGAACTAGAACGAAATTTCAACAAAGAAAGTTTATCGTTCCTTGCAAAGAAAGTTTATAAAAAACACAAAACCGCAGAAACATAACACAAACATGTAGGCGTACAGTATTTCATAGTTCAACCATACTTAGGTGTTCAGCATTCCATGCAATACGTGTTTTTAGGTGTTTTTCTGTGTTGCGGGCATACACGTCGGCGGCAAACGATGCATGCAAGGCGAGTATGCTTCGCACACCTGTAACATCTTCCCCGTTTGATGCGTTGAGCAGTGTCACTTGTGGTGCTACCACAAGCAGTAATGAACCCCATCTTTTCTGCAAGGAGCTTTGTTTCACCTTTCAATTTTCGTTTGCTGACATATGGTTGAGCCAGTTGAAAGCTTAGTTGCTTGAGAAAATTTGTTTTTTTGCCACATTTCCCACTGCTTCTCATTACAATAAAAGCGTTGTTAGTGGCAACATTTATCAAATTGTAGTTGATAACCATTGGCCACCGGTTGGTCTTCCTCAAGCAATTGAATTCTTTACAGTTTTCATCAAGAGTGTCAACTCCTCCTTTGTGCTTATTGTAATCTGTGATAACTGTAGGTTTGCTGTGGCAGTCCGTGATTGAAATGAAGGAGTGTGAAGATGACATCATGAGCACATTCTTGTTGCGCTTGGGGACATATGACAGTAGAAGAATTTTGTTGGCATGGTCATACAGTGCCTTAGTGCTTTCAACTTCTCTTCCTCTTCCTGTTTTGAATTGCGATGGTACTTCCCGCCGATTAGCCATTATTGTACCAACCAATGTCAGGTTTTTCTCCAACAGGTTGCACACCAGACCATGAGAGGTAAAGTATCGGTCAACATATATGTCTCGACCTGTACCAAAATAAACTGAGCACAACTTCATTACAATATCATTGGCAAGGTTTCTATGAGGTGCTGAGTCAGATTCTCTCCCAGAGTAAATCATTCCATTTAGGGCAAAACCGGTAGTAGCTTCGCACAGCCAGTAGAACTTCACGCCGTATTTTCTTGGTTTTGATGGCATATATGTTCTTCCGGGAATCTTTCCACGATATCCGACCAGTTGTTCATCCACGGTCAAGGCCTCGTTTGGGACATAGATGTTGCGTAAATTATTATTGAACATTTCCCATACCTCTCGAATAGCAGCTAATCTATCGGTTCTCTGTCTTGCTGGTCGAGAACGATAGTTGTCGAAACGCATGCAACGTAGTAAGAATTTGAATCGATTCAATGCCATCGTAACTCGATAAAATGGTCTACTGTCAATAGGATCCCACAAGCGACGCAAATCTGTGAAATTGTCTCTGTCCAAGCCAGCACGAATCATAATAGCAAGACCTGCTTCAACTTCTTCAGAAGTAAAGTCTTTGTAGACATAGTTTGGCGGCAATGCACATTCATGTCTCACGTCCCTTGCTTTTCTGTTTGTCTCACGCACTATCTGAAGTGTAATTTCAGGTCGGTAAAATACTTTGAAGGCATCCACTTCATGTTCAGGAGCAGCAATAATTCGAGGTTGTTTCGTCAATATATTTCTCCTTTTGAGCCTTCTAGGAAAAGGATTTTCGTAATACGTAGCATTTCCAGCTGTAATTCCTACTTGATCATCATCTAAACTAGCATTATCGTCAATAGGATCTTGATCCTCATCACTAAAGTCGTCTTCACTTTCTTCCTCATACACATCTATGTCAGAAAGTTCCTCAGGTGGCACAGGAAGTTCGACATCATCAGAAATAGATTCGGATTCGCTGGCACTTGTATCCTCGGCATCAGAGTCGTTATCAACATCATCAAACACTTTCTGCATTTGTCGTAGAGCCTCTTGAAACGTAAATCTTCTCTGTCTATTCATCGCCAAGTTCCAGCTATATTGTCTAAGCAATTGAAAACGCCTAACGCAGTTTGAATAGTTATTATTTCAAGCTGAATACAGTATTATTCTACGTTCTTATTTCTGAAATATATCACTAGATAGGTAAGGATTCAAAAAAATAGCTAGAAATATTTCCCTCGTCTCTGCCTGAGAACAGCAAGAACTGATTTCGACATGAAAGCTTCCCGTATGCTGGCTAGAGATTGATGTACCAGAGAAGAACACTTACTCTTGTGCAATAAAGAAGCAACACATAATGTCTTACAGCGCATGGTGCAATCAGAATCAATGGTGCAATAAAGCTGACGAAATCGAATAATTACTGGTTCTGGCCGCTCCTGGGAAAACTTCTGAAAAAAGAATAACTTCTTCCAGCCAAAGAACAAGTTACTAACTGCGCTTGCTTGTTTGATGCAAGTTATTGGCAATTCCATTGAAACAATGGCAATGGTTTCTTGTAACTCTTACTACTGCATTTTGACGTAAGTCATGGAACGATCTAAACTCTCAAAGGCCGTTTGTCTCTGCTAATCTACTGTTGTTACTACTTGTTGACATTTGTCAACAAGCGTGCCGATTAAGATAAAATGCAAATAACTCATTGTAAAAGCAATTTGGGATTTTGATATCACTTCAGTAGTAAGGTAGTCAAAAGTTCTCCATCGTCCGTGAATTGTGCTGAGCTAGCATATAGAGGGCAAGTGCAATCAAAAAACGAAAATAAAATGTTGACAAATGTCAACAGAAGTGCTGATAAGGGTTAAGCATACTGCGCAGGTATGGTCATGTGACATGAATGTCCATCAAACGAACAGCAAAGCAACTAATGGATGCTTTTCCGAGGCGCAGAAGACCTAGAGGGCAATTCAGAACTCGCTAGCGGAATTATGTTGAAGACCTGGCCTGGTCTCGTCTTCAAATTGCACTGGTAGAATTTCCGCTGGTTGCAAAAGATCGGGATGCTTGGAGATCCCAACTCCAACTGCTGCCCCCGCAACCCCAAAAGAACAAGCGGGCAAAAAAAATACACTCAACTAATTCATTGTTTTCCCCGAAAATGATGATGATAGTGTTTCAAGAACAAAAAATAAATTTACTAAACAGATTGATGGTTTTATACGTTTCGATTGCTTGTGACAACATTCGTTGTGATTGAAGATAAGAGGACTTGGCTAAACTTAAGGCGTCGTCGTTTGAAGGGCATGCACTCCAGGCCAGACCCAAACAGGACTGGGGCCGAGGGTTTATCCTTTTATACTACCCCAGACTGCTGCATTGCCTGGATCAGATGCTGGCAGTGATGTCATTAACCCAGCATCGAGTTTTGTCATCCAAAACCGTCAGACCTCGTGCTCCATGTGGTGCCCGATGTTAGTACATGGTCTGCGATTTGTTCAGAGGCGCCATAATCGCAATTCGGTGAAGGAGCGAGACCCCATTTGTGCATGGCGAATGGAATCGCCCAACACCAGTCTGCAGGCGGTCGAGCTTAACTCAAGCTGCTCGGGGTAAGCCCATCCCAACAGGTTTGTAGACGTTGACTATTTTATAGCCATCAACGTCCACACACAGCCACTCAATCTCCGATGTCGGTGGAGATTGGTCCAAAAGCATGTATCTCAGTCGCTTGTGGACAAATGTGGCAAGGCCATGCTTCCTGCTTAAAGAAGACCCAGCTAGTTGGTAGTTTAGTAGCACCAACTTCTCTGCATCAGTGCAGTGGGTCTCCTGCAGTAGGATGATGAGTGCCTCAGACTGCATAGCGAGGTGATGAAGAACGTTCATCTTGCTTGCAGTGAGGCCTTCGATGTTCAGCTGAAGAATAGTGGATCTTGGGAACTTGTTGGCAATGTGCCCTGAAAAGGGCAGTTTTATCCTGTCATTTCCCGTCCTGAAAAGGACGTTTGCCGATTAGTAGACCCACTCTGAACATTGGAATGAGTGGATACCCTTCCGTTTTGGTAGGTTCGGTTTCGGTCTGTCATTTTAAAATCAATGAACAGACTTACTCACAGCCCAGGCTGCGTAAAAGCACCTACCATCTGTGCCAACTTGTGGCAACCATCTGGGACAATTTATGGCAATTTTTTGGTAATGTATTTTTGTGCTAGCAAACGAATTAACAAAACGGTAATTTCTATCAACCAGTTAAATCAAAACGTAGATATTTTCTTGAAAAAACAACCTTAAATGCATTTCTAATTTGGCAGCAAAAGTTTTCCACAGCTTTAAATAATTTTCAAAAGCGTCCATGAAACCGAAGACGATGAGCTATCAGTCTGATCATAAATCATGAAAAATTTATCAACTAAGTTTGTTACAAACAACTTGGCTTTACGAGACTTTCCTTTTAAAAAACATATTTTCGATTATTAAATGATGATGTGTGACAAATTTGGACACTGTATTTCACAAAAATTAAAAGATTTTGTTTCAAAAAAGTAAAGGATTTTTGAGACTTTACATTTCTCTCGCATTTTAACCAAAGTGAAAGCTTGTTCGAAGCTATCTCCAGCATTTTAAACATTAGTCGGACAAAAGAAAACAACTTTGACGCGTAGTACGGCTTCAATTTTTTAAAGAAAACAAATTTATACTTTTTGCTAAATAGAAAAACGTATTAAGCTGAGATATCGCAAGATGCTTGACCCTGGTTTCATACCAGGATTACCCAGTCAGCAGTAGGCTCTTACGAAGCCCCTGAGTGTCATTAATTTTTTACTCCTGGCAGATGGCAACTTGAGTAATAAATGACCATTGAATATAAGATTGAGAAAACATTGTTTTAGAACAATAAGTTTTTTGTTTGTGCAGAAACGTCGAACTTAAGCAAAAAAATTTGAAGTTTAATTCTATTGGTTAGTAAATTGACGCAACACTTTCAGTTTTACGCGTAGATAATAAATACTTCAACATTGTTTACCAAACCGTTTTACAGCTTTTTTTGTACCCATAATGTTTATTCATTAAAAAAATTTTTGGCAGCTTTATTTTTTGTTCTATTCTTCCTTCTTGGTTCTCTAAAATAGCCAGTTAAATTTTTTTTTTAGAAGCTACCTTTTAGGTAAAATGTTTAACTATACTTTATAATCCACAATTTAAATAC
This sequence comes from Diplosoma virens, assembly GCA_963680785.1. NCBI lineage: Eukaryota > Metazoa > Chordata > Ascidiacea > Aplousobranchia > Didemnidae > Diplosoma > Diplosoma virens. The sequence goes on along the minus strand of OY796889.1, from coordinate 44,051,119 downwards.
AACAACTACAAAAAATTTTAGCTTATTTCTCAGCAATTTGTATATAGTAGTGAGTGCACTGTGACATACTGGCCTTCCACACTGAAACAAAACAAAAGCTTGAAACGTATTTAAAATTTTGCAATGCTAGATTAAGGAAAGTTCCGGACAAAATCAGTTTACTTTATTGTTTTAACCCTTATCTACCTAGAATCTAGAATGTTTTTTTGTTTACTACCTAAGGGGTGGTCCTCGGAAGACTTTAAGTTTACATGTCCAATACTCTTAAAAGACAGCAGCTGCGCCGTTGATTTTTTGACATGCTGGAGAAAATTTATTTCAGTTTAGTCAAATGTCTTTACTTTTAGTATATTTGCTATTAGTCTCTTCTTATTTTGCATAAAGTTAAAGGTTTCAAATTTTTGTTGATTGCTTTGTTTTGCCGACATAATCTACGTATTATGTTGGCAAAACAAAGCAATCAACAAAAAATCTGTGAGCCTATTGCCGCACCACTAAATCTTCACGTTGCCGCTCACGTAACTCTGTGTAAATAAGATTATCTTATGCCACAGCAAAAAGTGTACAAAAATTATGAGGTAAATCAAAAAAATAGCTTGCTACACTAAAACTACCCATTGGATTTGCTCAAGTGAAATATCAAAATATTCAAAAATAAATTTTAGGAAAAGTCATAAAATTTTAGGTTTCTATCATCAGAGCTTTACGAGTTAAAAAGTCTACAAAAAAGGGAGGTCCTCTGAGAACCCTTTCTTAGGTAAATTAGGGTTAAAAACTGGGAGAAAAATTAACAAAAATTACAAAAAACAAAATGAAAAGTCAATTAAAGTAGGAGGGTTAGGGGTGATGGTTTAAGTTTTAAAAAAAATTTTATTTTGCTTATTTTAAACAGTCTAAATTTGCAATCAAATGTTTTTTGAGAAATTATTTGGAAATGCTTGACAATCATTTTAATAAAAAACTAAGCGGATTAAAAAAATATATTTTCAAATATATTTGTTTTCTATAATTAATGAAAAAAATGAAAAATGCCTTTCTCTAGTGTTCTATATTCAGTTCTTAACAATATTATTCTTCACCTGATTCGGAATCATTCCCATTCGACTGGACTTCAGATGCTTGACAACCTTGTAGATATTCACAGCAAAGTCGCTTTCTTTTCCTTGCAGCAGCATCAACAAAGCGAGAAACATTCCGCTCCTAGTGGATCCGTCCCTGCGATCAGGGTTGCGGAGTCGGAAGATTAAGATCCGACTCCGACTTCGAGAATTTCTAAATTTCCGACTCCGACTCCGACTACGACTCCCGAATTTGACTTTGACTACGACTCCGACTCCGACTCCGACTCCGACTTCGACTCCGACTCCGACTCCCGACTCCGGCTCCGACTCCCTACTAAGAGCAAAATATTTTTCTTAAATTAAATTTAACTAAGCAAAAATCATCCTTTCAAGTTGTTAGTTGCACAAAATAAAAGTCAGGTTTTTTTAAATACATAAAAAGATATTTACTTTAAAAAATTATGTATATGAGTGTATATACCAGGGGTGCAAAAACACGGTCGCGCACTCGCACCGCGCGACCAGAAGATTTGCGCGTGCGACGTAAATCAGGGGCGTCAAACCCGTGGCCCGCGTAAAGGTTTTGAGTGGCTCACACAGTATTTTTTGAAGCCCTCTGCCGCGTCAAGTTTGGCAAAAATGGAAAATAGATTTGTGTGAAAATCTTTTATTTTTTAAAGTTAATTATAATTTTGGGACAAAAAAGTCGGAAATCTGAGACTATTTTTAGGCGAAGATCTCTTTTTTTTTAGAGATCAATGTGATTTCTTTAGAAATCAAATTCAAAATAGCCCTCGGCTCAAAAACGTTGGACACCCCTGATGTGTGTGCTACTAAAAATTTCTGTGTGCTACTAAAGTTAACAAAAATTTTTGCACCCCTGGTATATACATATATAACTGCAAATTACTGGTGCTAATCGGAAGAGTGCTCAATGGCTTCAATAGTCAGAACAATTATTCCTGATTATCAAAACACAAATATTAAAAAAATTTTTATTAAAATAGTCCCAACAGACTGTTTCACCTGTAAGGCTCATCAGGGGACACAGTTAAAATAAATTTTTACGCTTCAGATGAAAACTCGCATCTTAGAAAAATAACGCTACCAAAAGTTTGGGTTTAAACGATTATTTTACTAAAGTAAGTGATTGATTAGCAAATAATTACTTTTGTTACGAGATATTAAAAGAAAACATGCTGTAATGTTGCACATAGATATATTCTTAAACTTGACCAAGCTGCCGAAAAGATTACCGGTAAAGCGTAAAAAAATTTATGGATCATTAGTTTAAAGCAGCGTTTCTCAAACTGTGTTCCGCGGAACACAGGTGTTCCATGAGCTTCCTTAAAGTGTTCCGCTACTTCCGCGAAGTTTTTAACTTTTTACTGAGCAAAAAAACTGAGCATGACAAATAAATTTATAGAAAAAACGACTGTTTTCTTTTTTAAACCTATTCTGGTTTAAAGAAAGCTTTTTCTTCCTATTTTGTACATATTGCGAGGTTACTTGAGGTCACATATCGCATGATACCGGACGTCTCGAAGGCTGAAAAGGTTGAGAAGCATTGGCTTTTTTGCTTTCAGAGATAAGAAATTTTACAACTAGTTAGGGCCGCTGGGCTAAAGGGAGTCTGGACTAGAGTAAAAATGCTTTGCTGAAAGACATGTTTCAAAAGTTACAGTATTTTGTCTATCAACTTTAATACTTTGTTGATTAAATGAGTTACTATTTTATTAAATTATTGCTATGCATAGGTGCAGTGTTTATATCTGCTAATTCGTTCATTTTAGCATACATACGCGTATTTTTTTATTAATGGATCGCTGGCTGAAAACTGGAAACCTCAAAAACACCTGTGATGATTCTGATTTGCCTCTAACAAATGACAAACAAATTGAACATGTAAAAGATAATGGTTTAATTGAAAACAATGATAATAATTTGTTGCAAACAGCGACCTTATTGTACCTACCAGTGGCCCAAAGTGTCATTCCAATAAACGTGGCGTTAAACGAAAATATGACGAGAGTTACTTGGGCTTCGGGTTTACTTGGACAGGTTCTGAAGACTACCCTGGTGCTCTTTGTGTCATATGCCAAAAACTGTTACACAATAGTTCTCTTGTGCCTGCCAAAATGAAAAGACATTTGGAAAGCTATCACCCTAACTTAGTTGGAAAAGACATCTTGTTTTTTAAGGCCAGACTTCGCGAAGTGAAAGACATGCAAAAAGTTATTCATTCAACAACAATTTCCACCGAAAAACTATTGGAAGTGTCCTATTTAATAAGTAAAAGAATTGCTATAGCAGGTGAGGCACACACAATTGCCGAAGACCTTATCAAGCCTTGCATGCTTGAAGCTGCAAAAATTTTGCTTAACAAAAGTGACCACCGAAAGCTGGAGAGCATTCCTTTATCAAACAGTTCTGTTAGCCGTCGTATAGATGACATGGGAATGTATATAAAATCTGAAGTATGCTCTCGTTTACAGCAGGTCGATTTCTTTTGTCTTCAACTGGATGAGTCGACAGATGTGGCAGGGTTGGCTGTGTTGCTTGCATTCGTTCGTTATGCCTATGATGGAGACATTCAAGAAGATTTGTTTTTGTGCAAGACCTTACCCACTTCTACCACAGGAAAAAGATATTCAAGATTTTGGATACATTTATGAGCGAAAATAAAATTCCATGGAAAAAATGCTTGGATGACTGCACCGACGGAGCTAAAAGCATGACTGGCTCAATAAAAGGTGTGGTGTCACGTATTAAAAAAGAAAATCCGGAATGTTCCAACTCCCACTGTGCACTCCACCGACATCAACTGGCTACAAAAGGCATGCCTCCTGAACTTAGCAATGTTTTGGATGATGTGATAAAAATTGTCAATTTTGTCAAGTCAAGACCACTGAAAGCCAGAATTTTTTCTATTATCTGCAAAGAAATGGGAAGTATTCATTGCAATTTATTGTTGCACACATCTGTACGCTGGTTGAGCAGAGGTAAGGTGCTCGTGAGAGTTTTTGAATTAAGAAATGAACTATTGATATTTTTTGAAGAAAACAAATTTGGTTTATCATGAAGGTTGCACGAGCCAAAATGGCTGCAGTATCTCTCTTATATGGTTGATATATTTGGCAAGTTGAATGATTTTAACTTACGCCTGCAAGGCAAGTACACAACTGTTTTTTCTGTAAAAGATAATGCTACAGCCATCACACGAAAACTAAAATTTTGGTGCGAAAATGTAAAAATCGACGATTTCGCTTGCTTCCCTTTGCTGCAAAACTTTCTTGAAGATAATAATCTCACAATAGATCAATCTGTGAAAAGCGATATTGTGCGACACTTGCAGGAACTGCAAAATACTTTTCTTCTATATTTTCCAAAGGGGATGTTCAATTGCGATTGGGTTCGTAATCCATTTAGTTTTTCGACTGCTCTATTTGCTGGAAAAACTATGGAAGAATTCATCGAACTTTCAAGCGATGGTAATTTGAAATTGCAATTTACAAGCCACCTCTCAAGCAAGTTTTGGCTAAATGTGCAAAAAGAATACCCTACTCTTGCAAGAGAAGCTCTGAAGAAACTCTTGCCTTTCGCAACAACCTACCTATGTGAAACAGGGTTTTCACGATATGTGTCCACAAAAACAAAACACAGGAACAGATTGGATGCTGAAGCAGATATGTACATTCAACTATCAACTATTAGGCCAGACGTTAAACATCTTTCTGCTTCTATGCAAGCTCATCCTTCTCATTAAAGTGATAAATTGCATTCCTTTTATTTTATAAGATCCTAACCTTTTATTTTCTTTGCTTTGTTCTGTTTTGAAAGGAACTTCAGTAATTTTAGTTTTTTGATCGCAAAATTAACGTCTGTTATATCTTGACAAACTTGAGTTAAAACATTTTTGGCTAAGTGTTCCGTGGGCTAAAATCATAAGATTTGGTGTTCCGTGAGTAAAAAAGTTTGAGAAACCCTGGTTTAAAGAAAGTGTTATAAAAGAATCTTTTTATAAAAAAATTATTTTATAACACTCTCTCTTAACGAATGATCCATACAAATGTTTTATACAGTATAAAAAAAATTTTTATAGCACTTGCTCTTAACTAATGATCCATAAACTTTTCTACACTTTAATTTTTTCGGCCACTTGGCCAAGTTTAATACATCTACAAGTATGCGCAACATTACAGCATGTTCTCTTTTGATATCTCGTAACAAAAGTAATCATTTGCTAATCAATCACTAATTTGGGTAAAATAATTGTAAAAACCCAAACTTTTGGTAGCGTTATTTTTCTAAGATGCGAATTTTCTTCTGAAGCCTAAAAATTTATTTTAACTTTTAATTTTTGCTTATTTTATTTCTTTCAACGTAAATAATATTATTTTTTTTAATTGTTGAGCCTCACAGGCGAAGCAATTTGTTGGAACTATTTTAATACAACATGTTTTTTTTGTTATATTTATGTTTTGATAAATACGTATATACATATAATTATATTAAATGTCCAATCATTTGTTCTAATTATATTATATACACAACCCATTAACTATAATTCTTACTGTGTTTGAATGAAACATTAATACAAATCACATTTGGAAAACTAACTCGAAATGGCATACATAACTCGAAACTAAATATGTATTCTATACTTAATGTTTATCACATTTTCTGAACATCAAAGTATTTTATGGATAATCATGATGTTATCTCTAGTCTATTTTACAGTTATTATTTTTTCCATGGTAAATCGAACCCGCGACAAACCTTAATGTTAATACAATTAATGCAGGGGTGCAAAAATTTTTGTTAACTTTAGTTGCACACAAAAATTTTTAGTAGCACATACATCAGGGGTGTCCGACGTTTTTGAGCCCAGGGCCATTTTGACTTTGATCTCCAAAAAAATCACATTGATCTCTAAAAAAAAGGTCTTCGCCTAAAATTAGTCTCAGATTTCCGACTTTTTCGTCCCAAAATTATAATAAACTTTAAAAAATAACGAGGTTTTCATATAAATCTATTTTCCATTTTTGCCAAACTTGACGCGATAGAGGGCTTCAAAAAATACTGTGTGAGCCACTCAAAACCTTTACACGGGCCACGGGTTTGACGTCCTTGATTTATGTCGCACGGGCAAATCTTTTGGTCGCCGGTGCGAGTGCGCGACCGTGTTTTTGCACCCCTGAATTAATGACTTGTGTAGGACCTGGGTGTAGGACTAGACCCTGAGTGCGTATAGGACTGCATCTACCTGTAGTCGGTTCGAAATTCAATAAGGTATGCATCACTGACGAACTTTAACAAGAGCAAAACTCGAGTCTGGTGCTTCTTGTTTTAGGTGGCTTAGTTTTGTTTTTATCAGTAGGTAATGAGGTTAAAACGTAAATATGAAAATTTCATACTTCTAAAAATTTTTACAAATGTTAGTAATAACTATAGAATTTATTGACAATGAAAATTTGAAAACAAAAGTTTATAAAAGCAAAAGAAGCAAAAAACCCTATGTAAAGGAATTAAAAATTTAAACCCACAATTATAGGCATCAAGAAAAACAATAAAATGCGACTAATTTTAGAATTTTCCTGAATCACCAACTACATATAAAGAAACTCCCGAGAAAAATGTTGACATTTCCATACCAATAATAAGCTCATACTTATTTCTCTCAAATAAACTTCAGCCATTAGTTTGATGGCATGAAGTCCATCTTCTTCACAGTAATTCATCGTTATATATTGATAGTAAGAATATATATGTGAATTTTGTCGGATTTTGTAAACCAAATAAAAGGGGGTCTGCAGTTTCTATCTCACGAATATTTCAATTATTGTAATTTTGTACCAGGCTGAACATGCAGGCTCCCTGCCGTTTATTGGAATTCATATTAGGAGATTATTAAAAAATTCACCTTGGTTCTGAATTTTGGTTGATATTTTTTTGAAAGAATAGAGCAAGAAGACTAAGTTTTAATTTTCAAAAATTTTAATTTAATAATTTGCTCGTAAAAACAAAATTGCTTCTGTGACTTTCTTCTTTATTGCAGCCCTTTGGTCTATTCTGATGAGCCTTAGTGATAAAAACAGACGTTCAACACTCGCTTCTATTGGAGGAAGTACTTATTTAAAGAAATGTCAAAAATAAAAAAAAGGGGGGGCATTTTGGAGGTTAAAACGGATTAATGGCATTTACATTAATTTCAATAGAAAAATTCTCTTTGTCATAGGAGTAAATTGAGGTACAAGCTCGGTCACGGAAGGAACTAAACTCGTATGTCAAGGTACCACGTATTACAGAAAGAGGCTGCTTAGGATAGTAAATTGATTATGCACCTGGCATTTGCTTCCTGTCATTGGATTGAAGGGAAGCAACTAAATTGGCTGCCCGAGCATAGCATTACGCAACATATTATTTGCTTACAAATTAAAATGTAAACTTTTTATGAGTCGCACGCTGTGTCGCGCGATACGCGGCAAGGTTCTCTTAAAAAGATTACTGTACTGCACTCCACTGGCGCGCGCGGCCGCGTAAGTTGCGCGGTTAACATCACTAATACGTAAAGAAATTGGACATGAGGAGTCGGAATCGGATAAAATATTCCGACTCCGACTCCGACTCCTAGTCTACTTGACAGTCCGACTCCGACTCCGACTCCTTCCTAAAACCTCCGACTCCGACCGACTCCGACTCCGCAACCCTGCCTGCGATATATCGACTCGGATATGTGGTCATTGAGTTCGATTGCAAATAATATTCTTTACATTTAATTGTCAATAAACTGCCTCATGAAAGTAAGATATAAGAAAAAAATTTGTTTGCATTGGGTAGAAATTGTCAAGACAAAAATTATTGTGTTCTAATGCATTGAGCCGGTGAAAAAAAGGGAAATGGTGGTTTTATGATACAAACAATTCCGGTTTAGAAACCAACTAGTATTATATCATATCGTCATTTCGAGGGTAAAATTATTTAATCAATTTTTATTTAACAAATTCTAGTACTTGCCAATTATTGTGTAGAAATTATGTCATAGATTGAGCAACCTGCATCGAACTGCGATTCTTCCATCGCACCCGGAGTTCTTTGTCAGTAAAAGATTCACAAACTGACGGAGAAGATTCGGGAAAGCGTCATCACTCGCGCAATGGTCATTCCATGCCAGGAAGTGAAACTGCGTCACCAACCCGGTGGTTCCACTCTAATGCACAAGTAAAAAGAAAAATTTTTTATTAATTTTTACCAAGTTGCTGCAGTTTAACAAAGTTCCTCATGTTCTGCAGCTTTGCGATTTTAATTTTATCGCAAAGTTAAGTCTGAACTTGGGAAACCACGAGTTGAATTAACATCGTTTTGTCGTCGTCGTCGTTGTTTGTTCAAATGGTATTGCTGATGATTAAATAAGCAATGAGAACAAGAGGATCTCCAACTTAACTTAATCAAAGTTGTGCTATCTAATTAGTTTTAGTTTTTGTGTTGATATTTGTAAAAACTTGCCAGCTTTTTGTTCTAATATTCCAAAAAGATTTTGAAGATGTGTTTAATTTTTTGAATTTTTAAAAGCAAATCGATATGAAAAATTAAAAATCGTCTGTAATTAAGGTCAATTCAAGCTGTATCCGGCAGAGGTGGACACTTGTGGCGCAATGATAGCAGCGCAAGATTTTTAAACCAGTTGCGAAAACGGAACTGGCACATATTTATAAAAAATCCTCCCAAAAAATTAGCCTGTAATAAAATTGCTACGTAGTGATAGTGCTTACTGTATTTACAGGGTGGAAACACCAAGTGTGAACTAATTTTGTAAAATTTATAATTATTAATAATATGTCAATTTTTACTATTTTACAGGTTAAATAAGTAGCTCATAGCATCTATTTACTACATCTTATTACCAAATAAAAAAAGATTTTTAAATTTTGTGATATGGAGGGTATACGTAAGACGATTGAAAGGCTTTGCCACCAAAAAAAAAAGGGTTCTAAAATTTTTAAGGTTTTGCCGGGTATTGTGAGTCGATCTGTTTTGTATAAAGTGATAAAACGGATCAAAAAACAGGCAGTAGCATTCCACGTGTAAGAACTACTCCTCGACCTTTAAGGACTCTGCAATTCATGAAGGAGCACACGGCAAGAGATTCAGAGGAATTGCAGAAGAAGCGCTAGGCAATTGGCCAAGGATGCAAACATCAGTCATGTAATGATGCAAAAATTGCTTTAAAATGATCTCAAGAAAACCCCGTATAAATTAGGGAAGCAACTACTTTCCCAGCAAACAAAAATGATGAGACTCAAAAGAGGGAAAAAGCTTCTTTAAAGACTACTTGATCGCACACAGCCTCCAGTGCTCTGGACCGAAGAAAAATTTTTAACCGTTTAGGCAGTGAACAAATGTCATAATGATCGATATTGGGCTGATAGCAGGGAAGCAGTCCTTGATAAAGAAAGATCGTCATTCAGAAAATTGTGTAATGTTCTGGGAATGGTGAAATAACTAAGAAAGTAAGAACAAAACCTCAGTAATGATCTTGGATGGTGTGACTGAATCCGGGTTGAAAACGCCCCTCATTTTCATCGAAGAAGGAGTCAAAATAAACCAACACATTTATTTACACATGTTGAAAGAGACAGTTCATCCCTGGGTCGTTTTTGAGACGGAACCAGATGGAATAACATTTCAGCAAGACGGTGCAAGATTGCATATGGCGAAATTGGTCCAAAACTGGTGTCAGGCAAATTTCAAAGGGTTTTGGCCCAAGAATGTCTGGCCTCCCAGCTCTTCAGACCTAAACCCCATGGACTTTGTGGTCTGGTCCATGTTTGATCAGAGGGTTTTTTCAACGTCCCATTGTGTGGAGGCCTTAAAGCGTAAACTTCAGAATTGATGGGAAGAAATACCGGCAAATACCCTGCTTGCCACATATGGCCAAGTGATCCTCACACTTTGTCGACTCATCCATTCCAACGACGGTCACCTTGAATAATGCTTATTTGTAGTGAAAGCCAAAAAGTTATGCTTTCATTATATCACTTTTTTTGTGCTTTATTTGTGTTGTATCTTTAATTATTAAATAAATTGTAAGCCCACACTTGATGTTTCCACCCTGTAAACTAAGAGTCACTTAAATAAAATTCCAATGAATAAATAATATAAATAGTAATTTATTTAATCTTCTTCAATTGTAGCTCATATTTTGTTAACAAACTCTTAAACCAAAAAGTTGTGAATCTTCTTCAGCTTGAATTAGAATTAGGCTGACTTAATTGTGGAAGCAAAATTAGTCACGACACAGATAGTGAAAGCGCAGCTTTTTTAAGTGACTTTGGTATCATGATGCTCGGTACACGGACAGCTGAGCACAGTACAATTATTATTTTGAATGAATACCGGTAGGCAGGGTTTGTAACTTAATTGATAGAGTTTCTCAAATGGGATCACAAAGCATTTACCGAGGAGCCAAGACCAGAAGCTGGCGGCCCCCGGTAAATACTTTGTGACAGTTTATTAGGGACTCAAAGCGTAAGATTGGACGAAAAACCTGAGACAGTTTCAAAGTGATGACATTTTTTGGTCTTCACTTGACTTTTGGAACAATATTCTAAGCAGGGAGTCACTGGTGTTTGAAAGTCTTTAAAAAAGGGGCCACGGAGCACCAATGATTGAGAACCACCGCACAAAACGCTAAACTAAGTCCAGTGTGCAATTAAGTCTGCGTTGAATTGTCTTCTCTCTTTTGTCGGCGCTCAATTGTCCACGCTCAATGTGCAACGCCTAAAAGTTGCGGCTCGATGATGCTTGCCTTAAGCTTGACTCTTAAACTTTATTTTTGATCCCGGGAAACAATTTCTTTGTTCGACTCACCGATAACGTCAACTTTGTCTGGTACCTTTTATATATTAATAAAATAACATATTAGTTTAGTAAAATAATTTTTTGCACTAACCGCAAACAGCAAAATAAAGTCAATTATAATTCTGCTATTAGCTACAAATCACTTTACGGCACGAAAATTTTTTTTGTGTGAATTTAAGTACATACTTTTACTTAACCCTATATGGAAAAATGGGACATATCTGGCACGTTTCAAAAAAACGTTATTTAGTGAATCTTTTAAAAATTTTTTTAAATAAACTAGTTTCTTAAATTTGTCATATCTAGTTGGTGTAGTTTTGAGTTGGAAAGCCTAAAACTTTGACCAGTGTAAAAGTAATAGTCAGTTCTTTGCTGGTTTGGCAAAGTTATTACAAAGTGCTGATACTTACTATTTTGCATTAAGTAATTTTTGATAAGCAAGTAAATTTTTTGATCAAATAAAATTTTTTTGTATTTAGTAAAAGTAGTTCTATCATATCAATAAAAAATTTTTAATGTTTACTTATTGTGATTAATGTGGTATCCATTAGTTTAAACGTGCCAGATCTGTCCACCTGGTCCATAAAGTTTGATTTATATGTTGAAAATCTAAATATAATCTGAGTGTTATTTTGCAGTTTTTTTTTAATGTTTTGAGTAAATATAGTGTAATAATAAATTATTTATGAATGTTCGAAATTGTTATCGCATAAAGAATTGGGCAGCTATTGCTGGGGATGAAAATGGGGGGAGCAAAAATGAATTTCAAGGAGAAAGTGACTCTGATGATGAATATGTTTATTGTAAATCCAGTAACTACAACCCTCAAACTGAAGAAAGTATCCAGATTACAGAGAAAAAAGAGTCAGCTGCAAACTGCCTGGGTACACAAGCAAAATTTACATTTTTTGCATAAAATGCAAAACTTCTTTGCCTAAACAAATATAAAAATTGCTTTATTCAAATTGTAATGTAAAATTACTTGTGTACTCGTTTTTGACTTTTATGGTTCAATTATTGCATTTATATAACGGTTGATTTTTCGTACTATGGACCAGTGGGACAGATCTGGCACGTTTAAAAATATCAAAACTGCATAAAAATTTTTTTAATATTTTGTCAAATATTGTATAATAGAAAGCTACTGTCACTAAAAAACAGTTGAAATAATTTTTATCGTGCACAAAATTAAATTGGTCCATATAGGGTTAACTCTTTAATCTAGGAAAGCAAAAAAAATTATGCAAGAAGGGAAAAAGTTCAGTTCAGTTCAGTTCAGTTTATTATTTATCAAGTAATACTGGTACATCACTCAAAAATTAAAAATGAAATACAAATAAATCTATATGAATGATCAGATTCTTTGTAGAGCACTTTTTTTTTAGAAATAGCTTAGTAATTAAGCATCCAGTCACTTGACGAGGAGACAGCGAAAGACCATCAGGTCATCTAAGTCAGCTGCCACCCCATAAAAAAGTTAAAAAGAAAAGAGTTATTACTAGAAACGATTTAAGATTTCACTGAAAGATTATTAAGTTCAGATGAACAAGAATTTGCAGATAAAAAAAAAAAAAAAATTAATAATGAGTATGCAAAACAAAAATTAGAAAACAAAAACAAAAAAAAGCAGAACAAAAAGAACTACACAGAAAAAACAACAGAAACAACAAGTATGTACAGTTAACAATACACAATTAATTAGCAACTAACAGTTAGATTTTTTTATTTTTATTTTTAAAAGCAATAGTCAAGTATAACTGAATCCAAAAATGCTTGTATTCCTTTTTTCGTACTCTTTTTATTTATTTATAAGATTGAAGTAAAAATTTTGTATATGCTTTTTTAAATGTATGTTTTGGATAGTTCTTAATTGCATTTGGAACATCTTGCCACACTTGTGGCCCTGCAAACATGATTGAAGATTTTCCTAAATTTGTCCGAATCGAGTGAACATAGTAATTGGAATTTTTCGAGATTCTAGTGTTATATTTATGTATTGTGTTTAAATTTGAGAGTTGATAATTTGTGTTGTTAATTTGCCATATATTGTTTTTAAGGTTATGAATTGTGATGGCCATCTGTAATTTGTATATGTCACATAGTTTTAGAATTTGTAGTTGTGTAAATAGGGGACTTGAATTAGTTTGGCAATTACTCCCTGTCATTATCCTAATAACACGTTTTTCTGTATTTATAATAGGTTGAATAATAGTTTTAGCAGCTTTTCCCCAACTAGTTACACAGTATTTTAGATGGGAATATATCAAACTATAATAAATGATTTTTAATGTATTAATATTAACATATTTCTTTAGCTTCGAGATCACCCATGAACCTTTACAAAGTTTGGCATTTAGATAGTTGATATGCTGAGTCCAATTCATTTTGTTATCAATTATTATGCCCAAGTATTTAACATTATCTTTAAAATCTTTAAAAAGCTCAGTTATAAAAAACTTCTTCATATTTTTAAAATTAATTACAGTAACTATATACAGTAGCGAATATTTTTTTTTGATACTTAAGGATTCCCTAAAACTCTAAAGGTTTTCAAGGTTTCATAAATATCAGTTTAAGGAATCCTGTTCCATTTTACTGTACAATTTCAATTCAACATTACATTGCCTAAAGGGTGATATTTGCAATGATGACGTTGGCTTAATAAAATGACATTTAAAATGTTCTGTACAATAATAATAAAAAAGTTTTAATCTTTTCTAAGCATTATTTTCTAACTATTAAATAGCCGGTATTATTAAGATGAACACATGTTACTCAGCAAAGCATAGCTGTGCAATAGCTGTGCACTGCAGTTGGAAGTAAGTGTAATTGCTTTTTAACAGATTGGTCTACCGAAAATGTCCAGGTGCAATCAATGTTTACTGAGGAATAAATTAATTATAGGCCTACCAGTAAAAATTTTTTCATAGGAAAAAATTTTAGTTTCTTTCAATGTGCTACTTGCTAAATTGAGCAATAGAATTATTTTTCTTTATAAACAGATGAATATTTTAACGCATAATGTTTTAAATAACAAAAACTGCTTCGCTCCCAAAATATTTGGTCTGACAGTCTATGAAGCATAGCCTAGTAAATCTAAATATAAAGTTTTTAGCAGTTAAATATTGTATGTAGAATCGGGACATACATATGAATGCATACGAATGTGTTATTATAAGTAATATTGTCAACACTAAACGCGAAAGGTTTTTTGTTAGAAAAATTTTACTCAATATATTTAGCCCTGTGTTGCTCGCATAAGTCACCAGTTTTTTAAAGATTTTTTGTGTCTAACTAAAAAGCACTATTGTAACGTTAAAAAATCCTTTTATTACGTAATTTAGTGAAGAAATGTCTTTTCTTGTACTAAAACATTATACGCAAACGTCGGAAGCGTCAGAATTAACTGATAGATACTTTTTAAAAAATTTTTTTAATGTTTAACTTATTAATTTTTATTACAATACTTTAAAAACTCGTTTGATGAAGTCCATTTATTGTTTTTTTAAATGAATTATTGCTTGTATATTTTAAGAAGAAAGTACAAAATTAAATTATTAATCTTTTTGGAAGTACAAAGAATTAATTGTTTATAAAACTTGCGTTTTTGTCGTAAATTTCTCTATGGACTTACGATTGCACTTCAGCATCAGATTTTTTAAGGGATTTGCTCTTGCTCAACAATTATTGCAACTTGCTCTGCTCATTTCTGGTATCTTGTTTAATTTTACAAGTTGAAAACACGTTGTAAATTGCTGGCCTAATTCAGCACCTCTTACTGAGGCAGCATTACTTAAATATTTCAGCATCACTTACATGATTCAGCACCACTTATGTTAAGGTGAGAAATACTCTCGCCGCGTAGATGATGCCACGTGTGCTTGTGTTCGTTGCCTTTTTTCTTTCTTTGTGCTGCTTTGGTTCTGTCTGGTCGCTTTTCTTTGTTCGGCTGTCACGTGCAGTTATTCAGGACAGTTTTACCGTTGGTCGTGCATTCTAAATTCTCGTGGTTAGTAGTTGGTTAATTTATATTATCTGAAATTTCGTAATGTGCTGTTAATTCTGTTTGAATAAGTAATATTCTATTTTACAGGCAGGTCTAAAGCAGTTTTCAATTTCTCTTTATTCGCATAAATTCTTAAAACGTTCGTTAGTTTATCTGTGGCTATTTAAATACACTCTCCTCGGCTAACGTTCGTGTTGAGAACGCGTGTGAGGATTGGAAGACTAGGCCTTCCAGCCAAAAATTCTTAGAATCATCCTAATCGAAGTGTTCACCGTAACAACTTATATGAGTTAGCAACTACTTACATGTGTCAGCGATATCTCCCGAACGACCCACTTTCTATTTTCGCCCATTTTAAAGGATTTCAATTCCACTTGAAACTTTTTGAAATTTGTTTGACTGTTGTGGTAAGGAAAATAGTGTCCACAACTAATGAATTCTGGACACATTTAAATTAAATAGGTTTTGACTCGTTTATTTAAAAAAGACTTTACCGGGACCGCCGCTGCTGGAAAGCAACACAAGATGGCGTGCTTTTTTATCCCAAATCATTTTCCAAAAATATTCAGTCGTAAAAGGCAAAGGGTCTTGGGAGGAAATAAAGATTTCTCCAGTGTACAAATTCTGTAATTAAATAAAATCAAATCGTTTTTTATTTTTTTTATTTTCATCTCTACATTTATCCTTCTCATTTGCAAAAAAGCGACGAAAGTGCTAATACATAGAGCACACAATTACCCCGACCTGCTTCCGGAAATGCTAAAATATTACTATCGGTTAAAATTTTTATTTATTTTTTTTAGCTTTATCACAGCTATGATTAAAATGAAGAACTGCTTGCCAAGACCACTAAGCAGGAAAAGTAACGTAAAATTTTTCTCAGGGGCGCAACAGAATGGCGCGAGTAGGTTTTGAACCGAGGCCTTATCGATCACAAGCTCAACCTTCTTAATTACTTGATCATGCCGCCAACAGATCATCTAGAATCAATAGTAAATCCTTTTTTTTATTACACAGCACAAACACTTCAATGCATAGCTTTTTTAATTTATCTTACAGTGATGTAGCTGGCGTTGATGTAATTTAATTTTGATTTTTCTCCTCCCCAAAATAGCTCTACTCTGTTGTAATCATCTGTCGCAAATTAGAATTTTAACAAAACTTCTAGGCAAACGCACAAACAGTTTGAAACAGTAACCGATAAGTTTTAAAGAAAAAACCTCTTGTACATGTATAATTTTCAAATCCAATAAAAGTTTGATTCAAATACTTTATCTCATAAAGGGGAATTCTATTTGTCCGGTAAGTGTTTTAATCAAAACTTTACTTTACATTTCAAGAATTTGAGTTTTCAGTGATATCTTTCGATATTCAACAAGTATGTGTGAAACTGTTGTTTACACATAAACTGTTTAGTAAAGTTGATTTTTTTGTAGATATTTTGCATTTTTGTACATAAACTGCATGACTGGTTGTCATCAAAAGCATTTTTTGAAATCTACTGTATACCAAAAGATTTTTTCTTACAATTGACAGATTTAAGAAGAACTTAGAAACAACCAAACCACATTAACGTACATGGCACGATTTTTTGTCCTTGCTCCTGTCACAGTTTTCTTCAGAATTTCCTGCTTCCGTGGTCTGCAGCAAACCAACTTCAGAAAAAGACTAAAATAATTCGGATT
This sequence comes from Diplosoma virens, assembly GCA_963680785.1. Lineage (NCBI taxonomy): Eukaryota > Metazoa > Chordata > Ascidiacea > Aplousobranchia > Didemnidae > Diplosoma > Diplosoma virens. Next base: position 44,034,506 of record OY796889.1, on the reverse strand, counting down.
AAAATTCCAATTACATTTCTTTTAACTGTTTCTTCTTACTTGAAATTCTCGTCCAATTTCAGAAATTGAAATAGTTTTTGATTTGATCAATTCAGATTTCGAGTTCTTGATTCTATTAAAAAATTACTTCAGTTTAAATGAATAAAACTTTTAATAAATGTAAATAAAATAAAACTAAAATGGATGCCGATTTCACAAAATTTGAACAAAGCGTTTCCTAATTTGGATTCACAAATCTCCATAACAAAGAATCATCTTTAAAAAACTCCTTTTCTAAATGTTTTTTTATTTAATTTTATCAAAAATTTCTGACACAAATTGATAAGTGCATCCAATGTTTTTTACACCTCTTAAACAGAAAGTTGAAAAATTGAATTTCTAAACAGATCTTTGGCTCATATGAAAAAGAAAATTATAAAAACTGATTTTAGGTTTTTGATAAAAATTTAGAAAAACAACAGATGACATGAGAAAAAACATGTAAGAAACAAATTCAAGTTAACTTAACATATGCATTCTGCAGCTGCTGCAAACGCAATAGCATATCAAGCAAAACGTTTTTGACAATAATTAAACATTCTATATTAAAGTGGAAAGAAATTTTGTTGTATGAAGGACAGAGTGTTATGTCAATTAATTAATATTATTGCAGCATTTTCACAACCAGTGGGCCACAGGGCCCCTTTAAGTGTGTTAAGTTCATTTTATTGAGGTATTTCAATTTTTTTGTGAAAAACAAGAGTATTTTTGTTTTGATCAATTTTTATTTTTGGTCAAAATTAACTTCTGAAAATAATTAACCTAAAGAACTTTTCTTTCAAAATAAAAGACAAATACTGGGGCTTTTGGTTCCGGTTTTTCTGGGCGCAATGTTAGAAAAGTTAAAAACCACTGAATATATGTGCATTATGTTTAAAATACGACAAATTCTTTTGTATAAAGCTACAAATAATTAAAATAAAAAAACTTTATTTTACAAAAACAGTCCAAAAAAATTTGATTTGACCAATGGCATCAATGCTATCTTACACAAAAAAAAAACTCTTAATTTTGGCTTTTATTTTTCATTTCATGTTAATTCTTAATTTCATTCAAACAACAACAAACTTTATACTTTGGTTTTTGAGGTTCGAGAGATGATTTTTTAATTTCGTCCACTTTTTCTCTAAATATTTTAAACATTTTTAAATGAACAAAAAGATTAAAAAACATAATAAAAAGGGTAAAAGGTCACCCATCAAATGCCGGATCCAGTGTCCGATCTTTTGATCTTGCTTTGAATTGGCGAAGTGTAACTATCCCCACCCCAACCATTGCAATGATGAGCAGCACAAACACACCCAGCCCGATCCCCAACCCGATGGTTGCACCTGAAGATTCATCTCGGATTTGTTGATTAAAGAATTTCAGCAATTCATGATGAAAATTGAAACTAATGTAAGTGTCAGTCAACTAAAAACTTGTTTATCCTTAAATAAAAAATGCAGCATTTGATACGTAGCATTCATGAAGCAATACTCTTGGAAAATTTTATAATATTGCTTATACAGAATAATGAATTTTTTGTACCTAGTAAAATAAGATGCTTACATTTGTTTTTGTTACAAACGTATAATTTTTTTAAATAACTATTTTTTAAGCAGAAACCGATTTACACGGCTCAAATTTATTAATGGATTTAAAGTAGCGTTCAAAATTGCGCCCTTAAAATTGTGATGAAACAAGCAAGTTTCCAACATCAATATTTGAGATTTTTCATCAGCCAATTAGGCAAAAACTTACTTTGCGTCTGATTTAAGTTGACATTCCCTTGCTGATTTGGAGAATTGTGTTCAAGAGTGGTCACTTGGATCTGATGAGGTTTGCTTTCAATTAAAAATTCGGAAGCGTTTATTACAAAAGAAGACGTCATCACATCGTAAATCGTGCGGGGGATCAGCCCAGAGATCTTCTGTCTCCTCTTTTTCGGGTCATTTATTCGAACAGACTATGATACACAGAACTAAATGTTAGTTCAACAAACAACATCTTGGTTTTGAAAGTTCATGTGGAATTTTTTGGCTTCTCGGGAAAGGTTTTAACGTTTCAAGCCAAGTATAGTCATCATCATCATCATCATCATCATCATCATCATCATCATTTTTATTTTTGTCACACTTCATACAACATAAAAAAATAATATTAATAATAATACCAATAATAATAATAATAATAATAATAATATTACAGAAAATAAACAAAGGTGACAGGGAAGATGCGAGTAGACCTTAGGGTCATCTAGTCGAGCAGCCACCCAATGTCAGACAATTTTATGTTAATTATTATAATTTAAAAAAAAACATAATTATATATCTAGCTCTCTGAATCATCATGTGCTTTGTTATATAAAAAATTGTAAGATTTACCATTTTATTTAGTAAAGTAAAAGAAGATATTTCTTATAGTTATTTTTGAATATATTATAAGTGGATTTTTTATTTTTTTTGGTATAAAATTCCAAATTTTGACTCCCTCTTACTTTATACACCGTTGTAATCTATTATTACAATATCTAGGAATATATGAATCATCCTATTTCGCCGATAGTCTTGTGTTTCGGTTTGATTCTTGATTGGTTTTTTGGAAAAAGTTAGAGAATGGGGTGGGAGTTAATATTTTGTTGCAGTTGAACATAAATTTGGAAATTTCATCTTTGTAAAAATTTTGAATTTGCAAAATATTTAATTGTGTGTAAAGCAGTTTAGCTTGGCTTCGGTGTGGCGCATTACAAATAGCTTTAAGTGCTTTGTTTTGCAATTTTTGTAATTTTTGAAGGTGAGATCGATATGTTGAGACCCAAATAGAAGTTCCATAAGTCAAATGTGAATGGACAAGAGTGTCACACTTCATTCATAATTTTAATCATAACGATGTAGTGTATCCCCGTTAAAAGCAGTTCGTAGTTTTATTATAAGAGAATAAATGCGGCTCTTTGAGCGCTGTCTGCGATATACGTCCAATTTGTTATATGGCTCGATATATGTATCTTTTTCTCTTTTTTTTTTTCTTTGTATTGACGTAATATGTTTTTGACTAACGTCATTGTACTGAAAAATTCGCGTATATTCCACTTGATTCGCGTAACGAACTCTCCAGGGGTTTCTGGCTGAATCTTGAATTTACGAGAAAGTTTACGTCACGTGATTTTGTTTTCTATATAAAGCCGATGCGTGGCGAGAAATTATGATGAAAATTATTATCGTTGTGAGGTAATTTGAAGCGACTCGAGTGGCGGCTCGAGCGAAGGTGATTTTGTTTGGCCACAGGAGGTGGACCGTTAGATTTTGTGTCGGTGGACAATTGTTGAATTTATTTTGTGCCAGTGGTTGGCAGTGTTGTTCTACAGAGGTAGAATTATTTGTGTTGATTGAGTCGAGTTGTAGTGTTAATTTCGCTTTGCAGTTTGGCAAAGCGTGGAATAGAATTTCGTCGGTCGTGATTTTGTAATACATTCGTTGTTATTAGAGACAGTGGTCTCTGCCTGTTGTGAACAAGAGTTTTCGACAAAAATCAATCCGAGCTTTCGTTAAATCGACTGTACAATCGTCAGGCTCATAGAAAAAACTACTTCTTGAGCCGGAATAAAATAAAATTTAGACACAGCTTTGTTTCAGCGCAGGTATTCGGGTTACCTAGCTCAACTGGTCCTTTGGGATTCCCGAACAAAGTTTGTGACAAAGAGTATAATATATTTGTAATAAATTTTGCTTAGGTAGGATTGCTTTTTGTTTAGTTAATATTCCAACTGAACGGGCAATTTTGGACTCAAGTACTTTAATGTGTTCGTAAAAATTAATTCTATTATCAATAATTACCCCTAAATATTTGGCGCTTTTAATTAAGTAAATTTGGAAGCTATCATAACTAACTGTGAGCAGCTCAGTGAAATCATGGATTAACTTGGGAGAAATAATTAAAATATTAGCTTTAGACGGATTAACTGTTAATTTATTTGCACAGTGCCATATGTTTAAGTTTTTCAATTCTTTGTTAATTATACCTTGAAGGATAAATGAATTAGATACCTGGTACATGAGACAGGTATCATCAGAAAATAATCTAGGTGTGCAGTCAACAGCATTTTGTAAGTCGTTTACATATATGAGAAAAAGTAACGGACCAAGCGAGGATCCTTGATGTACACCGTATTTTATGTCCTTGAGTTTAGAATGAAGTCGGTTAAGTTGTTTCCGCTAAGTTAAGTATGAACTTAATAACTTAAATGCTACTCCCCGAATGGCATAGTGGGCCAACTTATTTAATAATATTTTATGACAGACGGTATCGGAGGCTTTTTTAAAATCTATAAGAACAAGACCTGTATGAAGATTAAGGTCAATATTATCATAGGCAGCGGTGACCAAATCAAGCACTGTATAGGACGTGGAAATTTTACTATGAAAACCGAATTGATCGTCATCGTCGTCGTCGTCGTCGTTTGAAGGGTATCTACTCCAGGTCAGACACAAACAGGACTGGAGCCGAGGGTTTATTCTTTTATACTGCCCCAGACTGCTGCACTGCCTGGATCAGATGCTGGCAGTGATGCTATTAAGCCAGCATTGAGTTTCGTCATCCAAAACCGTCAGACCTCGTGCTCCATGTGGTGCCCGATGTTAGTACATGGTCTGTGGTTTGTTCAGAGGCGCCATAATCGCAATTTGGTGAAGGAGCGAGACCCCTTTGTGGATGGACGAATGGAATCGCCCAACACCAGTCCGCAGGCGGTTGAGCTTAACCTAAGCTGCTCGGGGTAAGCCCATCCCAACAGGCCTGGCACCGGTCCCCGGGCACAAAAACACGGAGCCTGGAAGCATTTTCACAATACTCCATTTTCCATTTGTAATTTGTCTATTCAGAAGAGCGGATGCCAAGTCTGACAAGGTTGTCCAAAAGATTCCGCGCAGCTGGAACAAATAGGCGTCTGGATCTTAGTCTCACTTGGCGATTATCTGAAAACCACTTAAAAGACCATACAAAATATGATCGGGGTCCGCAGATCCACGGTGAGCCAAGGGGAGTGTCGCTCCCAGTCGGCGAAGCTCAGCTGACTAGATGCCTGAGAGTATAGGTAGGTGGTCCGTTGGAGTGAGACGCAGGCATCCAGTAACTATGCGCAAGGCGTCATTTAAGACACTGTCGATGAGGCGAGTGTGAGCACTGCGACACCAGACTGGCGCACAGTACTCAGCTGTTGAGTAGACTAGAGACAAGGTGGCTGTGCGTAGTGTTTTAGCACCAGCACCCCATCTCGAGCCCACGGGTCGCCTCAACTGTGTGACGCGCGATGATAGTTTTTGCGCAATGCCACTAAATGGTGACGAAACGTGAGCGATCTGTCCAGTTTTACCCCAAGATAAGTAGGGGTTGGACGGAACGGTAAAAGTCTACCATTCTTGTAGACCTTTAGCTCACGTTTGGCCTCTCGGTTATTTAAGTGAAAGGCCGCCGTCACCGTCTTAGTGTGACTGAGCTTCAACCTCCAAGTCTGGAGATACGCTGACAGTGTGGACATGTCTTGACTTAAAGTCCCCTCCAAGTTCTTCCAGTTTCCAGAAGAATGCAACAATGCTAGATCATCAGCATAAGCAAACTTTCTGGAAATCATGGAAGGAAGATCGTACGTATAGATGTTAAATAGGAGGGGAGCCAAGACCGATCCCTGAGGAACGCCGTTTTTAAGACCGCGTAGCCTGCTTTGTTTGCTGTCATCGGTGGTAAAGGTGAAACTTCAATTTCGTACAAGCTCCATAATCATTCTGATCATGTGCTTATCCGGAAGCAGTCTCAGCACCTTTCAGGCAAGGCCATGGTGCCAGACAGTGTCATATGCAGACAGTGTCATATGCAGATTGACAAATACGGCACCGGCCTTCTTTTTAGCCTCGAAAGAATCCTCGATGTTCTGGGTTAGCAGAACAACTTGATCTACGGTTGACTTCCCGCGTCGGAACCCAGCCTGCTTTTTAGGGAGCAGTGGATCAATTAATGGTTCAACGCGGTCGTAGATAAGCCTCTTGAGGATCTTGTAGGGGACACAGAGCAGAGATATCGGTCGATAATTCTTTGGATCCCCCACGGGCTTTGCTGGTTTTGGGATCGCGACCACAAGCGCTCTTCTCTAAATCTTGGAAATTTTGAGTCGGCGCAAACAGAAAGAAAGGAAGTCACATAACCAGGACTTCAAAGCAGCTCCGGCATGGAGCATAAGCTCTGGGCAGATGGAATCAGGTCCCGGAGCTTTACCTGGTTTTAAATGTTGGAGGGCAACAATAAATTCTTCCTGTGAAAAATTGTCAAAGATATTTACTGCGTCTGGTGTTGTGACCCTCTAAAGGTCAAACACTTCTTGAAAGACAAGTCGAGATGACTTGCGATCAACAGCCTCGTATTTACCATTTCTAACCAGCTGAGATGCAATAGCATCGGCTGAAACGGGACAGTGACTAGGAGAGTGTCGTGACCTACCTGTAAGGTTGTTCAAAATACTCCACGCTTTTCGACTAGAGTGTAAGAAGACGATGCTCCGAACTGCCTCGGACCATCGATCCCTCCGCTTTCTGTCAAGCTTGGCAAGCAGAGCTGTAGCATCCAAACTTGAGGAGACTGCAGAAAGGTTTTATAGAGGAATTCACACTCTGCATCCCGACACGGAATATAATAATTTCGATACTCACGTGGGATAGTCTTCTTGGCTGCTTTCTTAATGGTGTTACAGAAGTCCTGGTAAGCCGCATCCACATCAAGTGAATCAGGCAGCAACAAAGTCTTTGCGAATTTATTCGTCAAAGCAATGTAGTGACTCCATTTGGCCTTGCAAAAGTTTCATCGCTTAACAGGAATTCTTGGCACTGCCATAACAAACCTTGGTGGTGTAATAAACGAAGGTCGATGTTGTGACCTGGGGAACTTGTCAAGGACACGTCTATCCGGTAAGCGACTGTTTGGACCTACAATAACAAAAGCTAGATCCGGATTGGTGCCAGTATTCCAGAGGCACGAATAAAAACTTTTTTTTAAATAAAGTTTTTATTCGGGCCTCTGGAATACTGGCAGCATCCTTGGCGTTATACAGGAGAGCAAGACAATTAATACTTGCCCAGCCAGCCAAGCACTCACCGTCCGGACTGTTATCATCGTAACCTTAGTCAGCATAACGACATATAAAATCGCCAGCGTAAAGACAAGGGTGAGAAAATACTGGCAGATCCAGGGTTCGCAATCGCGTTGGTGGAGGTTTGTAGACGTTGACTATTTTATAGCCATCAACATCCACACACAACCACTCAATCTCCGATGTAAGTGGAGATTGGTCCAAAAGCGTGTATCTCAGTCGCTCGTGGACAAACGTGGCAAGTCCATGCTTCCTGCTTTATGAAGACCCAGCTAGTTGGTAGTTTAGTAGTACCAACTTCTCTGCATCGGTGCAGTGGGTCTCCTGCAGTAGGATGACGAGTGCCTCAGACTGCATAGCGAGGTGATGAAGAACGTTCATCTTGCTTGCAATGAGGCCTTCGATGTTCAGCTGAAGAATAGTGGATCTTGGGAACTTGTTGCCAATGTGCCCTGAAAAGGGCAGTTTTATCCTGGCATTGCCCCATCCTGAAAAAGACGTTTGCCGATTAGCAGACCCACACTGAACATCGGAATGAGTGGATACCCTTTCATTTTGGTAGTCTCGGTTTCGGTGTGTCATCTTTAACACCAATGAACAGACTTACTCACGGCCCAGGCTGCGAGAAAGCACCTACCATCTGGGCCACCGAATTAATGAGGTTAGATAACTTTATGTTTAAAGAAGAAGGTCATTATATATCATTTTTTCAATTATTTAAAAAAAACAAGTTAGTTTGATATCGGACGATAGTTGTATGTCTCTTCTTTGCAACCACGTTTAAAAATTGGCACAACTTTTGCTATTTTGCTATTGCCAGGGAACACTCCATTATTAAAAATAAAATTGGTAAAATATTTAAGATGCGCAGTGATTACATACCTTGAAACTTTAAGGAATTAAGCTGAAATGTTATCGTAGCTGAGTGCCTTGTTATCATTTAATGATAAAATTAGATTAAGTATTTTGTTTGACGTTGGAGGTTCGAGGTAAATTGAAGAAGAGGTTGTATTAGTTAAATATTCGTAAGATGGCTTATTTGTCTTGTTTTTAAATTTTTTCAGCCAAGTTGAAACTAATTGAGCAAAAGAAGTTATTAAATTCGTTTACGATAATTTCGTGGTCCTCCGTAATAGCATCATTTATTCGAAGCGAGTTAGTTAATTGTCGATTTGGAGTAATTGGTACTGTAGATTTAATTATATCCCAAGTTTTACGGGCATTATTTTTTTTTTTTAAGTTCATTTTGAAAGTGTAATATTTTTGATAAGGTTTTTATTTTTGTTAATTTGTTGGAGTAGGTTCGAAAATAAATTTTTTTTGCATCACTGCCATTTATGAGCAAAGTCCGGAAGATAAAATTTTTTTTCGAATAGAAGTTAAAATAACTTTGGTAATCCACGGTTTTTTTACTAATTTTTGTTGTTTACGACTTAGTCGTTTTAACGGCGCGTGTTTATCAATCATTTGTGAAATACGGGCGACAAAATTGTCAAATGCAGAGTCAAATTTTTTAAATTGTAATGGATTGCTGTTATGAACGATTTGGGCAGGGAGTTAATAAACTCAATGCAAAAGAACACTGGGCAAAAAGTTTTCTTATCTCTGTAGTATAGTATGGTATTCATACGAGCGTTAGTAGTTTTGAACTTTTTAATGTTACATAAAAGAGGATAATGATCAGTCATGTCGTTCAAAATTATTGATGGTGAAATAATGTGAGCTACGTCATTTGTAATGTAATTTTTTGGTTGTAATCAGCTTCTAAAGGCGAATAATGAGCAGAAGGTTGGTTTGTGACCGGATTGCCGATGGCAACCCGAGATAAACTATCTTCACATCTACAGCAAAGCAACGTTTCACCGGTGATTCGGTAGAACAAGTTTGTTTTTATAAAAACTCAATCGCCTGCAACGAATCAAAACAAACCATTTCAAGACTGTTGTCGACAGAAGTTAATTTAATCAAAAATCCGCTGAACCTCCCCAGGGGTTCCTCCCATTGTAGAAACATCATTGAATCACCTACTTCTTCTCGGATGTTGCGAGGAACAGAAGGATCTACACCAGCCAATATTGTTATAAGTTAAATTCATGTTTAGCTGATAAGAATGTTTTCTTAATTTTGAATATTATTGTTTAAATTTGATGCTTGTTTTTTATAGATTGTTTCATTTTATCAAAGTTTCTTTATTTATTTTCATCATTTTAATCAAATTTACTGTTCTATTTATTAAACTCTAGTTATAAATTTTCAACCTAAATTGTTTAGATTAAAAAAAACGGTTTTTCGAATTGTAAAACAAAATTTATCGCGAAATTACAGCAAATGATTTTTTTATTAATAAGAAATTTAAATTATTGATATCTTGCAATCGCATATAGATTATACTATTTTCGTAAGCTAGGTTAGTGTGTATAGAAACAAATTTATATTTGGTGAGCAACATTTGTTGTTTTTGAACTTCGTAGCCACCGACGGGGACATTGATGTTTAGTTTTATTTTAGTAAATTCGAAACATTTTTTGTTTGATGACGTAAAAACTCAAGGAAAAAATAAGAATGAAGAAATATGTTTTTAAGTGTGAAAAATTAAAATCTTCTGTGAATCGCCTCAGAGTATTTCTAGAAAGGTTTAAACTTTGTTTAAATTTGGAAAATCTTAAGTTTTGTAATTTTTCGATAACTTTTTTAATCTGTTGATACTATTTTCGTGTAGTTGACAAATAATGTAATTAGATCCAATTCATAATCTAAATGAAACTCACGTGTAGTGAACTTTGAACTCGACTTCCCGCCTTCTCCAACAGAGTTATTTGCGTTCACACTCACAGTGAGGTTGCTTCCTGGGGAAAGTTCCATCAACGCATACAAATAGAATATCTGACCAAGATAAAGCTAATTGCCGTTTTCTTCGCTGTTTTATTAACAAGTTTCCATTCTATGACGTAATAATCAATAGCTTCGCCTCCATCGGGCTTTTTCCACTTAAAGCAGACTTCTGTTTCACTATTGTTTAGAGAAGCAGTGCATTGTTCTATTGTTGCGGAAAGTTTGGTTCTACAAAAAATGACAAAAATTTTTTACTTTTTACTTTTGTTTAAATTTTAAATAATTTCCAAAGCCAAACTACGTTAGATCAAAATGCAGGAGACATATATTGTACTTGTAGTGAAACTGGCCGAAGTAAGTAAGTAAGCCGAGAATATTATACTGCAGAGCTGTTTTTAAATTATTTTTAGATGTTCTTGTTACCTACTTGATTTGCAAAGCCTTTGTGCTGATAAATTATAATATTTTCAATCCAGCTTTTTTCTATAAATTATGGCAAACTTTAAAAATTTTCTATCTTTTTCTTTTTTCAAATAGTATCCTTTAGAATTGTATGTTATGGCGCCGCTGTTTTCACAATTGACTGGTTTGGCCTTTGTCACTTTGGTCTTAAATTATAATTTAAAATCTTTAAAACCACCCAAACAATTTGCAACTTGTTTTGTGGTAACTTTCTTAAATTTTTTAATTTCTGTCAAAACATTAATCATGTTTACATAACTGGTGAAAAGATGACGTAAAAAATTACAACAAATAATAACAAGTAGATTAAAAACCTTTTAATTGAGCTTTACTGCTATTAAATTCTCAATAAATTTTGAAAACTGAGCTAAAATTGTTTTACAACGGCAGTTCATGCCGTAAACCTTTAGTTTGTTTTTTATTTTCATTTTATATTTGTCTTTCTCACTTGCAGAAAAGCGCTACACTTAACATCAACTGCAAACGATGAAACCAGACAGTTTATTAAAGCTGATAATAAGGTACATATAACACTACAGCTTTTAAAAGCTACTTATGATGTCAACAAATCTAATTCAAATTAATCAAAAAGATGGTTCAATCGTAGAACTTTGCATATTTAAATAAAATGTTATTGATAAACTGTCATTTTAATAAAATATATTTGGGTAAGCTGTTGTAATACCAACAAGCAATTATCCCGACCTGCTTCCGGAGGTGCCAAGAAATTGCTGTCCGGTTCAAATTTTTATTTGTTTGAATAGTTTTTATTTAGAAATATGATTGAAATTTAGAACTGCTTGCCAAGGCGCTAAGCAAGGGAAAGTGCCATAAAGCGTCATTTCCAAAGACACAAGAGAATGACGCAATTAGGCTTTAAACCACGAACGTGTCGATTGGTTTCGCCAGCAATACGCTGCCCACAAATAATTATTGGAAACAGTTTGCGCAAAACAAAGCAAGTATTTTTCATAACTTTTATATCCTCGTTTAGTAGAGTAAGTTAAGAAGTGACAACAAACACTTGGCGTGAGAAAAGACGCGTGAGTGACGTTTTTTATTTTACAATTGAAGCAGAAGAATATTTCTTAGAATGATTCAATTGATGACGAAAGGAACTAGCTTTGACTGGAAAAAAAAGAAAGAAAAATTTAAATAAAGATAAAGATAAATTACTAGAAGACAAAGTCGTAGTTTGAAACACCAACTAAAAATTAAATTTTGTTTAATTTTAGTAATTAATTTATTTTATAACGTGGCTTAATTTAGGAATTTCTTGGGAATTTGTCCTTTTCAAGGGAACTCTGCTTAATCAAGAAAGCAGCAACGCTGCGCAAAAAAAGACTGCATGTAATTTATTTAACTGATGCAAGATGTATAATGCAGGATGTTTAAATTACTAAAAGATAGAAAGTTAATGTACTTGACATTATAAATACAGTAAGCTATGCTTTGATAAGTTCAGTTTAGATTATAAAGTAAATGTAGGTAGATTGATTGATTGTAGTTTCGCAACAATTAAAGAAGAAAACCTAGCGGTTAAACCACTTAGCCTAGCTCAACCAATTAAGAAACAAAGTTACATCAATTAAATGCCTAAATTATTTACGGTCAGTGAGAAGTAATTAAAAGAATTGCAATGTTTACAAATTGCGACAACCACTGCAAAATTCTTGCTGTGAATTAAAAAACATTGTTATTTGTGAAAGAACGGTGTAAAGGTAAATAAATGAAAGTAAACGCTAGTATATTCCCCCGATAGGCGTCAATAAAAAGCAAAGTTTGAAAAAGCGGAATAAATGCAATAAGCTGGCTATTTTGCAAATGACCAACTTCTGGTTTTAATGACCAACCCCTGCAAAAGAATAAAAATAAAATTGCTCCTTTTAAGCAAGAAGCTGGCTAATATATTTACAACCGAATCAAAAAAACGCGATTAGTCAAAAAAATGTTGTTTTTTTAATAATTCTACTGTATTCCAAAGTAAGCGGTCTGAATAACAATAAAGAGAATGGTAAAAGATAAACCAGAATAAAATATAACAACTCACTTGTCGCAAACGTTTGTGGATTTGAAGCTTGACCATGACCAGCGCTGTTGTTTGCTTTCACTTGAAATTCATAATTTGTATTCAAAGTTAAACCATCAACAATCGCCATGTTTGTATTTATTCCAGTCATCACATCAATTCAATCTTGTATAACAGTATAAGTTTCCATTGCAGATCCAGGAAGATCATCCCATTGCAATGTGATGGATGAAGTTGATAATGATAACAATGTTGGTGGATTGGTTTGATCAGGAACTACAAAACATACTATGTTTCAAACTCGAAAACCATGCCAAAAACTTTTAGCGCTTCAAACCATTCCTTATTTAATTTTTGGAGGGTGGCCAAGTAAATTGAAAAGCTGTCATTATGGCAAACGCGATCAACACTGTTTTGGATCAAATTCTACTCGGGTCATTATTTTTGTTTTAAAAAAAACATCTCAAACACTTTCTTCTTCTTGAGGGTCTTAGAAAAAGTTTTAAATTTCGGTCTTCTTTTTTGTGTAGGAGAATGTTCTTTTTAAAGGATTTTTAAATTGTTGGGCATTTGTTTATTATCCAACTGAGCAAGCTCTCGTCCACAGCGGTCAAACCATGAACTCCATCTGGAAGATAATTCATAGTGAATGATGTTAGCGCATGGTTTGTAGTTTGTTTCTTTGCACCACATTCCCAGGTCACAGTGGCTGCCATACCTCACCTGTACAATACATGGTTGAGTGGAAGAGGCCGACGCCAACTTGAAGACAATTGAATCTGACCCAGGTAGACCTGTGAAAACACCTGCCCCATGGTTAGGTACTGACGTCAGCAATGAAGTCTGGCAGAGTTTTCCAGTTACTCAACTTTCATTGAAAGTTTTTCCAACGCACTACATCGGATTCTAACCAATGCCCGCAAGCAAGTAGATAAAACCTCTTGAGCAGTATCAGCAGCATCAATGCAGCTACTAATGGTGTCTTTATTTCAGCTTTCAATGTTGTCTGTAGAAAAGAGATGAAAGATTGTTATGCCAAAAATGCTCAGGCTCCAGTGCACGTCAGATTAAAAACAATAAGGCTTTCTTGCGTTGACGCTCACATAACTAAATGCTAGCTAAGTCTCCATTAACCCTTATCAGCACGGTGATTTTGGGTAACTTAATCGGCACGTATGTTGAAAAATGTCAACATGCCTTTTTTGTGTGCATTTCAATGCTGCTGTAGCTGTTTTCAAGGTTTGTTTCCGTTTTATACAGTACTGGTATGATAAATATGTGCTATTAAACAACGTCACATTGCAACCAATTGATAACAACGCACATTCCTTTGAATGAACAGTTGATTTTGACAAATTATCACAATTTTCATTCGAAACTCCGGGTCTGCTTTGCACGCAAGGGCTGGTTTTACAAACATCTTAGCTGAACTAGAACGAAATTTCAACAAAGAAAGTTTATCGTTCCTTGCAAAGAAAGTTTATAAAAAACACAAAACCGCAGAAACATAACACAAACATGTAGGCGTACAGTATTTCATAGTTCAACCATACTTAGGTGTTCAGCATTCCATGCAATACGTGTTTTTAGGTGTTTTTCTGTGTTGCGGGCATACACGTCGGCGGCAAACGATGCATGCAAGGCGAGTATGCTTCGCACACCTGTAACATCTTCCCCGTTTGATGCGTTGAGCAGTGTCACTTGTGGTGCTACCACAAGCAGTAATAAACCCCATCTTTTCTGCAAGGAGCTTTGTTTCACCTTTCAATTTTCGTTTGCTGGCATATGGTTGAGCCAGTTGAAAGCTTAGTTGCTTGAGAAAATTTGTTTTTTTGCCACATTTCCCACTGCTTCTCATTACGATAAAAGCGTTGTTAGTGGCAACATTTATCAAATTGTAGTTGATAACCATTGGCCACCGGTTGGTCATCCTCAAGCAATTGAATTCTTCACAGTTTTCATCAAGAGTGTCAACTCCTCCTTTGTGCTTATTGTAATCTGTGATAACTGTAGGTTTGCTGTGGCAGTCCGTGATTGAAATGAAGGAGTGTGAAGATGACATCATGAGCACATTCTTGTTGCGCTTGGGGACATATGACAGTAGAAGAATTTTGTTGGCATGGTCATACAGTGCCTTAGTGCTTTTAACTTCTCTTCCTCTTCCTGTTTTGAATTGCGATGGTACTTCCCGCCGATTAGCCATTATTGTACCAACCAATGTCAGGTTTTTCTCCAACAGGTTGCACACCAGACCATGAGAGGTAAAGTATCGGTCAACATATATGTCTCGACCTGTACCAAAATAAACTGAGCACAACTTCATTACAATATCATTGGCAAGGTTTCTATGAGGTGCTGAGTCAGACTCTCTCCCAGAGTAAATCATTCCATTTAGGGCAAAACCGGTAGTAGCTTCGCACAGCCAGAAGAACTTCACGCCGTATTTTCTTGGTTTTGATGGCATATATGTTCTTCCGGGAATCTTTCCACGATATCCGACCAGTTGTTTATCCACGGTCAAGGCCTCGTTTGGGACATAGATGTTGCGTAAATTTTTATTGAACATTTCCCATACCTCTCGAATAGCAGCTAATCTATCGGTTCTCTGTCTTGCTGGTCGAGAACGATAGTTGTCGAAACGCATGCAACGTAGTAAGAATTTGAATCGATTCAATGCCATCGTAACTCGATAAAATGGTCTACTGTCAATAGGATCCCACAAGCGACGCAAGTCTGTGAAATTGTCTCTGTCCAAGCCAGCACGAATCATAATAGCAAGACCTGCTTCAACTTCTTCAGAAGTAAAGTCTTTGTAGACATAGTTTGGCGGCAATGCACATTCATGTCTCACGTCCCTTGCTTTTCTGTTTGTCTCACGCACTATCTGAAGTGTAATTTCAGGTCGGTAAAATACTTTGAAGGCATCCACTTCATGTTCAGGAGCAGCAATAATTCGAGGTTGTTGCGTCAATATATTTCTCCTCCTGAGCCTTCTAGGAAAAGGATTTTCGTAATACGTAGCATTTCCAGCTGTAATTCCTACTTGATCATCATCTAAACTAGCATTATCGTCAATAGGATCTTGATCCTCATCACTAAAGTCGTCTTCACTTTCTTCCTCATACACATCTATGTCAGAAAGTTCCTCAGGTGGCACAGGAAGTTCGACATCATCAGAAATAGATTCGGATTCGCTGGCACTTGTATCCTCGGCATCAGAGTCGTTATCAACATCATCAAACACTTTCTGCATTTGTCGTAGAGCCTCTTGAAACGTAAATCTTCTCTGTCTATTCATCGCCAAGTTCCAGCTATATTGTCTAAGCAATTGAAAACGCCTAACGCAGTTTGAATAGTTATTATTTCAAGCTGAATACAGTATTATTCTACGTTCTTATTTCTGAAATATATCACTAGATAGGTAAGGATTCAAAAAAATAGCTAGAAATATTTCCCTCGTCTCTGCCTGAGAACAGCAAGAACTGATTTCGACATGAAAGCTTCCCGTATGCTGGCTAGAGATTGATGTACCAGAGAAGAACACTTACTCTTGTGCAATAAAGAAGCAACACATAATGTCTTACAGCGCATGGTGCAATCAGAATCAATGGTGCAATAAAGCTGACGAAATCGAATAATTACTGGTTCTGGCCGCTCCTGGGAAAACTTCTGAAAAAAGAATAACTTCTTCCAGCCAAAGAACAAGTTACTAACTGCGCTTGCTTGTTTGATGCAAGTTATTGGCAATTCCATTGAAACAATGGCAATGGTTTCTTGTAAAGGCGCGTTTACAGCCGTTTACAGTACTTTTTTCTTTCAACGTGATCTTGGTTTGTTTTATTGACGCTCAAATCCACTCATTTTTTCTCGAAAACATGAGTGGATTTGAGCGTCAATAAAACAAACCAAGATCACGTTGAAAGAAAAAAGTACTGTAAACGGCTGTAAACGCGCCTTAACTCTTACTACTGCATTTTGACGTAAGTCATGGAACGATCTAAACTCTCAAAGGCCGTTTGTCTCTGCTAATCTACTGTTGTTACTACTTGTTGACATTTGTCAACAAGCGTGCCGATTAAGATAAAATGCAAATAACTCATTGTAAAAGCAATTTGGGATTTTGATATCACTTCAGTAGTAAGGTAGTCAAAAGTTCTCCATCGTCCGTGAATTGTGCTGAGCTAGCATATAGAGGGCAAGTGCAATCAAAAAACGAAAATAAAATGTTGACAAATGTCAACAGAAGTGCTGATAAGGGTTAATGAAGTGTGGGACATAAACAACTACTGACTAAATACATAGCATCATTTTCCTGTTTATAAGAGTGTGATCACTGCGACACTGCACAGGCGTGCAAAACTTAGCAGTGCAATTAACCCATTGCCTGGGTAGCTGTGCGAAGTGTTGGACCACGCTTCCCACGACTCTATTCAGGTGTCAACTCAGTAGCCTGACGCGTGTTTTTGTTTTTCTGCGCAGCGATTCCAGGTGCCCGAAATCGTGAGTGATCTTTCTGACTTGAAGCCGAGGTGGGTTGGGTTGCGAAAGCGAGGAAAAAGAAAATTAATAAAAGTTTGAAACGAAGAAAAAAATACTAATGTGTACACAGATAGAGCACTAGCAATGCTAGGTAAACTATCAATATTGGTCATTTTGCTAGAAAAAGGAGCTTTTTTTGTGGTGACTCAAACTTTTAATCATTGTTCATTATCATTAAAAAATTTCCCAACAAATTTGAAAAATTTTTGTCCTCAATTTAAAAATTATTAAATTTATCAGAGTTTGTCTTTTAAATCATCAAATAATCAAACACTTATTGAAAAAATGGGAGCTAAATATAATTTAATTCAATTTAATTCAATTTAATTTTATTTGGAATCAAGGTATTACGTTTCAAATTCAAGTTTAATTTTTTTTTTGACGCGAAAATATAATAACAACAACAACACAAATTAAAAGTGAAAAGAAGAACAGCGTGGATTAGTAGATAGATCAGATATGGTCATCAAGCTACTGAACGACATCTAAATATATAAAGTAACAAAGGTTTTAGTTAGAAATAAGCAAACAATTTTAAATTTTCTGTAGGTGCAATTCATTTAAACAAATTTAATAGGCCAAATAATAATAACAATCCAATTCAAAAGTGCTTGAACAATCTAACAAGTAAATAATAACAAATGTTCAATAAACCAAAACAATAATAAATCTAACAGATAAGCAAATAATAACAACCCTAATTAATAAAGGCATCAGTGGAGAAAAACAATGATAATTCAATTAATAAGTGCTTAAATAAGGCTGGAAAGTAATCAATTCAATTAGCAAGTGCTTAAATAAAGCAAAACAATAATAAATTTAACTAGCTAATATAATAATAACAATTCTAATTGGTTCAAAACAATAATAAAACTTACTAAACAAGCAAAATAATATAATTTTACCAAATAAACTGATTAAAGGGAAAGTTTAAAGTTAATACAGTAAGTACAACTGAGGAAAAAAAAAGATACAAAGCAATAAAAAATGGATTTTCAAGCCTCATTAAGAGTTACACCGGTATTTAATAATTAAAAATCTTTTAAGTTTTTTTTAAAACAAGCAAAATTCCAAAGATTTTATTGAAGTTGGTAATTCAGACCATATTAATGCTCCTTGGTATCTTAAGCAATGTTGAGCCAAACTTAAACTTAATCTGGGTATAAAGATATTTTACGCTGTAGACGATCTTGTGCTATGTTGATAGATTTCCTTTTGCAAAGCAAAAAGTATGAGGCAGCTTCTTAGTCAAGTATAATAATTATGAACTAATTTAACTACTTTTAGTTGATAAATATTAATAATTTTTACAATAAAAACAATGTTCCACCATCGCAACTGCAAAAGACACCGATAAGCCGCAAGGGCTTACTGGCGGCGGTTCCGATATGCTAACCACATCGAGTTCGCTAACACGGATACGGGTTAAGACAAGCAAAACCCTGCAGTTCCCATTACAAACATATAGTAAGAATGGTCAAGTCAATCAACAAGCAAGGCCAACGGACCTGTTTCGTCCTTATTTTTTTTTTTTTTAAATTTACTTTTAGTTATAACACAAAAAAAAACAACTCAATAAATACACAATACAATAAAAACAGATATGTAAACTTTGAAAATCATGGTGAGTATATTGGTTAATACATATGAGGCAACACATAGACGACAAGCGAATAAACTAACAGTGTAATAAGAGTAATAATTAAATTTTTAAGCATATTTTGGTAGACGAAATGAACACAGTAATAACAATAAATAGTGTATAGAAAGAGATTAGTCAGGAGCGAAATGTGCAAGACGCAAAAAATAAGATACAATCGACAATAATAGTTTGTTTGCTATGTGTAAAATAGCAAGCGAGAAAAAAAATATATATATTAAGTGGAAAAAAAAAGTACAAGTGTGCGAAGAGGAGAAAAAAAAAAAAAACACGTAATATTGAACAAAATATTAATTTGTTCTGATACAGAACATAGCAAGGCGGAAAGAAATAAAATAATATCAATAATAATAATGGAAAGTAAATTGGATAAAAAAAATTTTTTTTTCAAATATTTGGATTGACAGTTTAGGTAAGCCTATATGAAATTGGAAAAAAAATTTTCTAAGTACTAGTATGAGAGAAAATATATATGTAAAGGTAAGAAAAGGGATAGAGGAATTTATTGTAAGTAGTCAGGAAAATTTTTTTCTAGAAAGGCTTTAAATTTTGTTTTTATTTTAAATTTTTCTTCAATAAGGGTAGAAGTAGGGATAGGGGTGTTGAAGGAGGAAAAACTATTTCTTAGGGTGTATACGGAAAGTCTAATCAGTGAAGCGAGTTTGGATGTAATAATATGTGGTGTACCAATTGAATTTGTGTAATTGAAAAGTAGTGTGTCTTGTGTAAGAAGGGCGTGTTTTTTTAAAGTGGAAGAGAGAAGGGGTTCTAGAAATGAAATTAAACTGCGGGTAAAGGGACAGTGGAAAAAAAGATGGTAAGGATCATCGGAAGAAGTAAGACAGATTTTGCAAAGAAAGTCATTGGGATTACGGGGTTTGAAATTATGCTTGGAAAAGAAACATCCCCAGGTAAAACCTTTATAGGCTGTCCTGAAGGATATTTCCTTTTCCAAGTTGGTGAAAAGAGAAGGACGGGGTTTTATAAGGGTCAATCGGAGCCATGTATGGGGGATAGTGTTGTTTAGAAGAGGAATAGGGTTAGGATCAGGTTGAAGGAAGGTTAGATAGAGGGACTTGAAAGTAAGGTGTTCAATTTCATGAGGGGGGGTAGAGATCTTTTTGAATAGGGAAAGAGTTTTGGACCAGAGAAGGTTGGGTTTAGGACGGTGGGGTTGAGAGTTGGAATAAAGTTCAGGTTTAATAGGTATTATTTTTGTTCCAAGGTTATATATCGCATATGTCATCCAAAAATAGGAAAGGGGGTTGGGGGTTTTGAGAAGATAGATAAATTTCCATAGAAAAGCAGTAGAAGTTTTAAGGCCAATGTTAGGGAGGGCAATGCCACCGTCGGGTTTGGGTAGGTATAAGGAGGATCTTTTAATTGGTTCAAAAGGGGAGAAGTTCCATAGGAATTTGAAAAGGAGGGTGGTTAAGGATTTAATCTGTTTAGGAGTAGGAAGAATGATTCTTGAGAGAAAGAGGATTCTGGGTAAAAAGTGTTGATTTAAGGAGATGGTTTTGGAGTAAAGAGAGTCTTTAGGATTTAGGGTAGCCAAAGAGGTATGGGGAAGTGAACGGATGAGGTCATCCCAGTTTTTGGACAGGTCTTCTTTGTGAAAAGAAAAAGTTATTCCAAGGATTTTAGTGGAGGAAAGAGTCTTACCTTGGGGAAAAGTTGAACGAAAAGATGATAGTAATGTTGAGGAATTAGAGATTATAGAGGTTTTGGAGTGATTAATTTTAAGACCAGAAAAAGAAGAAAATTCTTCGATTATCTCACGAATTTCTGAAAAGGATTGGGGGGATGATATAAAAAGGGTCAGATCATCAGCATAATGACTGACTTTGAGTGAAGAAGTACCAATGGAGATTCCTTGGATTTTAGATGAAGCAAGTATTTTTTGGGTTAAAGGTTCAATACCAATTAAGAATAAGAGCATACTAAGTGGGCATCCTTGGCGAATGCCACACTTAATGGAAATAGGATCTGAAAGATAGCCGTTTAGGTTGAGTCGGGCTGTTAAGTCAGAGAGAAGAATTTGAATCCAGTTCAGAAGAGTAACTGGAATTCCTATTTTGGAGGCGGTAGAAAGAATGAATTTGTGAGATATTGTATCGAAAGCTTTATAAAAGTCAATTTGGAGTATAGCTAATGGATGAGGAAAGTCATTTGTATAGTTTATAGCGGATAGGATATTTAGGTGGTTATTGAAGATCTGTCTATTTGGGAGACCACATTGTTGTTCTAAAGAAATGACAGAATTCAGTAGAGGTTTGAGTCGGGATGAAATGATAGAAGAGAGGATTTTATAGTCAGTGTTTAAGAGTGAAATAGGGCGCCAGTCTTTAACAGATATAGGGTTTGGGATTTTGGGGATTAGTTTTATGAGGGCAAGGGATTGAGAGTGTGCAAGTTTTTTCTGGAGGTAGACATTATTAAAGGTTTGACATAGAATAGGTATTAGAGAAGGAAAAGAGCTGTAAAGTTTTGGGGTAAATCCATCGAGACCAGGGGCAGAATTTGGGTTGAGGGTTTGGATAGCTGATTGAATTTCATTACATGTGATTAAAGGGGAGGAAGGAAGGGTTTGAAGAACCTCGTGAGGAATAAGGAAATTTAGTGAATCAAGATATGTAGAGGGATTTAAAAGTGAAGAAGAGGGTTTCCAAAGATTTTTAAAGAAAGAGAGAAAAGAGTGAAAGTTAATAGAGTTTAGTTTTTCTGTAGAGATATTAGGAGGGGGGGTGTTAGAATCAGTTGGAAGGAGGGATTTGGATTGGGTAAGGTTTTCGATAATTGGGGCTAAAGGGGATGGATCATCTATACTTGAGAGAGGGGGAAGGCGGGACCTAATTTGAGCTCCGTTTAGTTTATTTTCGTAAATTTGATTTAGTTTAAGGGTTAATTGCGATATTTCGTCATGTTGATTATATTGTTTCGCTTTAATTAAATTGTTTCTTAAGGTGTTATATATTTGTGAGTTCTTTTTTTGTTGAATTTTGGAGTATAATATTAATTCATATTTGATTTTGGTTTTGAATAGGTCCCACCATTTAAGGGGATGCTGGATAGGGTTTATGGGGTAAGTAAGGTTTTTAATAAAAAGTTTGATGTAGAGAAGGATAGAAGGAGAATCTAGAAGAGAATTATTTAATTTCCAATGTGAGGATCTGTATTTTTGATTAGAGGGTATTTTAATTGTAATGAGAGGAGCTTTATTATGATCTGAGAAGGAAATACTGACGTAGGTGGAAAGAGAGATGTTTGAAAGTAAGGGTGAGGGGATGTATACACGGTCTAATCTAGATATGGGTTGTGAGCGAGAAAAGGAAAAAGTTTTAGAGTGAGGGTATAAAAAACGATAAGAATCAATGAGGTCAAAGTTGGTGAGAATGGTTTGAAAGAGTATTTTGTCGTTTGTATTAGGTGAAAAGTGTCCAGTTCTGTCAATTTTATTTATTACAAGATTAAAGTCTCCGGCTATGATTAAATACCTGTTTTTGAAATCTAGATTGTGTAGGTACGAGGAAAGGGTTTTAATTGCTTTTATTCGGTGAGAAGTTTGGGAGGAGGTTTTGCCGGACGGAAGGTAACAGTTTATGAGGGTATAGTTTTTATCTAGAAGAGAGAAAGAAAGGGATTGAATATAGTTGGGGAGGATTATGTGAGAATGGATTGTTTGTGTATTGAGATGTATTTTGTTTGAATTTAGAATGAAGAGGGTTCCTTGTCTATGTGAAATTTGTGTGGTTAAGGAAAGATCAGTGTTGGGGAAGACTAAAAAATTGTGTTTGTGTGAGAAGTGTGACAATTGTTGGTGTTGTATTGTGTGTGTTTCTTGTATACAGGTGAAGTGAATGTTATGGTGAGTGATAAATTGTGCAAGTTTGTTATCCGATTTATTAAAGCCGTTGATATTAATGGAGGTAAATTTTATTTGCATTTTGTTTTAAAGTTAAGAATTTATTTGTGTAAATGATAGAAAGGAATAAAAAAAAGTAATAATAATAGAGTAGTGTATGAAGGGAAAAGAAAAAAAAAAAAACGTGTGGTAAAAAAAATTTTAAATGTAAGAAGAATAATCGAAGAAGCGAGCAAGTGAAGTAGAAAATGTGTAAAAAAAAAAAAAAAAAAAAAAAAAAAGACCTGGGAGTCGAACCCATGTTTTAAGAGCATATGACGTGTGTAAGTTATAGTGAAGTACGTATGAACAAAAGAGTGAAAAAAAAAAGAAAAAAAAAGACGGGAATCGAACTCGTGCTTGAAAGAAAAAAAAAAAACATGTAAAAAAAAGACAGGGTTTCGAACTCGTGAATTTGAATAAAGTAAAGTATTGAGGTGGAATAGGTGCGAATGAGAGAATTAAAAAAAAATACATGTGAGAAAAAAAAAGTTTAGGAATCGAACTCGCGCGTTTCAAATTAGAGTGTGTATGTGAATAAGAATTGAAGATAAAAAAAAAACTTAGAATGGGAAAAGAAGGAAGTGCCAAGGTTTTGAACTCATGGATTTGGATCATGTTAAAAGATGACGTGTTGAAAATAGAATGTTGTGTGATTACCAAATATGGTGTTGTTTTGAACAAGAGATTGTGGCGTGATTATTGGGTGTGGTTCGAAGTGTAACTTTACGGAACAATGGTAGGAGAAGTAACATAGTTTTAACAGAATAAGAATATAAAAAAGGAAATGACTTACCTTCACTGTCAAATACATAATATTTATAACACAAAACAGTAAATAAATACGAAAAATAAACAAACATAAATACAATTTTACACTAAAATAATTTGGATTTTATTGCAAAGGTAATTAAATACTATTTTTCCGTTGTTTTTCTTTTACGTTGGTTTTTTTCTTTCTTGGTTTTAAATCAATGCTAATGAATGATGATTGCGAGGAGGGTGATAATTTTCGTTTTTGTACTTTGGAGTCATTTAGGGAAGAGGGGGTTTGGGGAGAGTTTGGTTTTGAGGAAGGGGCCTGGGGCATTTTGACAAATTGAATATTATCAAAGGACTTGATTGCATCTTCTTGACTGATATTAACACTAGGTTTACCGCGATTTTTTTACCCCTTCGCTTACCATTGAGTCGATTTCGACTCAACATTATAATTGATCTGTTAAGTGCGTTTTTATGTGTTTTTTTGCCCAACAACAATCACTGAAAATGCAAATAATATGCAGAAAATTGTATTTATTCTAAAATGATGTCAATAAAATACCGGATGATAATGCAGCTGTAATGTTTTACTGGGATGAAGCACACTGTTTGCATTTTACATACACAACTCTTGTGTTATTTTGTGAGCAGCTTCCGCAGGATGGACGATTGCAAGTCATGCACAATGTTACAGTCATATTCTTACAATTTGCTCCATGACAATGCCGACGCTTCCGAGTTGCAGTGCTGTTTGGTCTACATTGAGGGAGGTCACTGTCCGCGCTATTGTTTGCCATTCTGTTGATGAGTGTTTCCACAAGACAAAGAATAAATTTTCGTCGGCTAATTTGTTTTCGTGTTGATTTTTTATAGAGTATCCAAGCGTTGATTGCAGCAATATCCAGCATATTTCCCCAAACACTCATAGGCCATCTTCGAGTTGCAGATCGTGTGGTGTACAGACGCGCCATTTGGTCAAAGCAATCGACTCCAACTTTGTTTTTATTGTAGAACAGTACGATCTCTGGCTTTTTCTTTACCGTAGTTTGGTCCACATCCGGTGATCGATGCATACTTGATAGCATGCATACTGTTTTCTTTGATTTTGGTTGATACTTTACAAAGAGGCCTTCACTGTCGCTATTCCAAAAGAACTGACTTGAATGTAGACCTCCATTTTCTGCCTCTGTCATTTTTTTTGACAATTCTCTTCGATTTTTCCTCATTGTTCCTACAATGGAAATCTTTTCATTTGCAAGCCTTTTTGCTAACTGCAAGGAGGTGAAGAAGTTATCGCAAGTGATGTTGTATCCTTTTCCAGTTACATGTTGCGCTAGCTTCATAACAACCGACTCAGCAAGAGGCACACCACCACGTTCATCTTTTTCTTGCGCTCCGAGATAAGGTATAATATTGGAGACATACTTTGAATTTACGTCAACAATTACCCAAAACTTTATCCCATATTTGTCGGGTTTGTTGGGCATAAATGTAATAAAAGAGCACCGTGACTTACAAGGCATAAGTTGTTCGTCGACAGTGAGAGAAAAATCACACACATATTTGCTTTGGCACAGTGAGGTAAACTTTTCAAAGACTTCTCTTATCGGTGCAAACTTGTCAATATCAGGTCCTCGCTTGTTTCTGTTTGGCTTATCATCAAATCGCATAAATTTCAAAATTTCGAGAAACAAATTGCGCCCCATTGTTTTGTAAAATATTGGAATGCCATAGATTTTGCTCCACAGAAAAGCAACTGGATGGCCTTTTCCGTAGATTCCTCGTGCGTACTGTAGACCAATAAAAGCTTCCAGTTTCTGCAAATCCAACAAAAATGAAGTAGCACCTCTGCGTTGCGCTTCCTCGTTGGTGTACTTGACAATATTTCTCAGGATGCTTTCATGAATAAAATGCTTCCAAGCATCATAAGGGGTCACAATATCTCTTGCAATTGCTCCTGGAACACCGGAAGAGGCAGTAAAAATGTTATGTGCCCTGATTCTTCCGGTAACTCTTGATGAAAAACGTTCCCACAAAGCACCGTTTCTTCCTAACACCTGGTTAGATGACAATGTTGCAGTTTGAGGTAGCATGAGATTAGCTTGTTCACTGTCGCTCTCATCGTCGCTATTGTCACTGCTTTCAGCATCTGATACAGCTAAATTTGAGCAGTCACCAGCAGTTTCTTCACCTAAACTATCTGCAAAATGCATGTCGTCTTCATCTGAACAATCATCATCTGTGTCCCAAGACACAATTATATTTGCAGCTTCATCAGCAGTATTTTGGTTAGCCATATCAACTATTTTTAGTTATCAAATAAATTTTGCTAAAAAAAGCTTTCGTTCAATTTATCTTTTGGCTATCTTATCTGTAAAAGCGAAAGAAGCACTAAAACTAGTATGGTAATTAGGCAACTAATGAGTAATATAATTCATATATGTAGACCTATAGCCTAACAATTATGCAAAAACCGCGACTACTTTGCGGATGATCTAACTGCTCGGGCAAATAATTCTCTCTAATACGCTCATGTCGAAGATGCTTTATATTCTGCACTAATAGCCTGATTTTTCTAAAACGGTTTGACGATTCTGCTCAACTGAGCTCAAATGGAAATTGAAAACACTAGGTACAATTATAACAAAGTAGCTGGAAAGCTTCTGCACGTTACAGCATTTAGAACAAATATCAACGAAACGAGGGCGATGACCTGAATATCATGTTGTGAAAACGAAAATAGTTATTTAAGACCGGGTCAATATTTGTAAATAAGATTATTATCTGGCAATAATTAGATCACCAGCTGGTAGCACTGTGTGCTTCCCGTCGAAATACACAACTATAAACGCCCAATCCAGGCTTTGAGTCGAAATCGACTCATTGGTAATACACGGGGTGCCAATTTTGCGGGGGTCAAAGGTCGGCTTCCGGTCAACTTATAAAGTTAGAAAAACTAAATTTAGAAACTACGATAAATTAATGGAAAAGTCAAAGACTTTTAGAAATCTTTTTGCTATAATAAAGTGGGAATGCTACAATAAACAAACATGCCGAGTCGAAATCGACTCGGCGGTAATCCTAGTGTTAAGGGATGATAAATTTGGGTTGAGGTTTGAAATGTTTTCTTTGATTTTGGAGGTGGGGTTCTGATTAAGCGGGGGAAAATTTTGGGTGTTTTTTTTATATTTTGTTTAACTAATTTTGTTTTGGTTGAAGGGTGAAGGATAGGGGGGTGAGGAATTTTTGGGGTCGACATTATTGTTTGGGCATAAGTTGGTTTGGGTTGGGGTAGAGTGCTGGGGGGTTGGTTTGTTTTGGATTGGTTTTTAATTGGACAATCTTCAATCACATGGTCTGTTTTCTTACAATAATTGCATCTGGATTTGTAGAGTTCTCCATCAACGTTAACAGCAATAAAGCGATTTCGAAAAACAATTTGATCCGGTATTTCATTACGATTAAAATTTTCAAAGTATAAGTGTAGATAAGGGTTATGTATTAAAGGGCACTTTTTATGCTTACCAAATTCATAATGTTTTAAAATGCCCCATTGATTTGTAAAGGTTTTTAATTGTTCCGTATTTATGTCAAAGGGCATCGGATAAAGTGTTACTAATTGTCTAAAACCAAGTGGTCTGTTAATTTGGATTGTGCAGTCAACTTCATCTTTAATAGTAATTTGTTGAGGTATTTTAAAAGTTTCATAGAAGTCTTCAATTAGAGATTTTGGAGTTGATTCTTTGAAAGTTACGTTAAATATATTCAAAGTAAAATTGTGCGTAGCTATGCCATAGATTTCACTGAGATAAGATTCAAACAAACCGCCTTCTAAGAAAAAGTCTATGAAGTCATTAATTTGGAATTCTTTTTTTTCGTTATCTAAAGTGACTTTAAACAGAAGAGAGTTCTTTTTTGTGGTCATCTTAAAAAGAGAGAAAGAAAAAAATCCTACCTTGTTTTCAGTTTCTTTTAAAAAAAAATTCTTGAAATCAATCCGTTTGTAAAGTAATATATCCGGAAATGTTAGTCCAATTGCTGTTTCAAGCTTAAAGTCTTCTTGTAATAATCCCACTGCAACTCTAATGTCTTGGTCACGATATCTTCTTAATAATCCAAAAGTAGGCAATTTGAACAAAACAGTATCCAAACAGTTTACACTACAACAAAGTTTAAACACTACACGAAATTTCTTATTTGAACTTACCTTATTCAAATAGAATTGAACTTACCTTATTAGGACTCGTCAGGACACTACAGCTTGTTGTTGACCCCAGCTGAAAAAGTTGAAAACTTAAACAGCTGGCACAACTTTCTGTTTGTGGTTTTTACACCTCAAACATCCAGTTGTGGACCTGAACGCTGGGTAGGTAGTACAATGAAAACAATGTTCCACCATAAGGACGAAACAGGTCTGTCGGCACTTGCTTGTTGATTGACTTGACCATTCTTACTATATGTTTGTAATTTTTACAATGTTGTATTTACAATGTAGTGAAGTAAAAGGGGCTTGATAATCAGAAAAATTTATTATTCTTAGTATTCTTTTGTGTTGGTTATTTAATTCTTGCAATGTTGTAGGATTCGCCTTACCCCAATTAATAATAGAAAAGTGCAAATTTAAATAAACAAGACCGTTATATTCATTTATTAAAATTGTTATGTCCACATCATGTCTCAATTTCATAAAAAGATAACTAGTGACCGACAATTTTTTGCATAAGTATTCAATATGAGCTTTCCATGTTAGATTATTATATATATATAAACTTCTAAATATTGACATTATTTTTTCTCCACAGTTTATTACCATTAATTGATGGATAAAAGATGATCATATTACAATTTGTAGTATTAAAAACTAATACGTATATAGGCACTTTTACTCAAGTAGATTGTTAATCTATTTGATATCATCCATTTTTTAATTTTTACAATTTATTTTGTGCTAGTGTATGTAACTCACCGATATTTTTTGCTGATATGGTAAAATTAGTACCATCATCAAATAAACAAGTTTAAAGTGATCTTATAGTTGATATACAGTATCATTTATGTATATCAAAAATAAAAATGGGCCCAGGGTTGAACCTTGTGGAACACCGCAATTACTTAGTTTTAAATTTGAATTTGTATGATTAATTCCAGTGTATTGAAACTTATTGCGAAGGTAGTCACAAATTAAGTGAAATGCAATACCTCATATACCAAACCAATCTAACTTTTTTACAAAATTGAAGGATTTATAATACCAAACGCTTTTTTAACCCATATCACCCCAACCCCGAAAAAATTGATGATTTTGATGTTGCATGTTCTGTGGGTCACAAACAGATCATAACTGAAAAAATTTTTTGAAAAAAAGTTTTTTTAAAGATTTTATAAAGAAAACAATTTTTGTCAGTTTAAACTGACGCTGGCGGTAGGCGGGTACGTGTAGAATGTTATAGCGTTCAACTACGTGCACATGATGCGTCCGGTTTAATTTGCGCGTACGATTCTGATTATTTGTTTTGCGCTCTTTTTAATGACTAGTGTAAGTAAAATATGTTAAATTATATTAATTGTCCCAGATATTATGCATTCATGCGAATTATTACTGCAATATATTGACGTAGATATTAGTATACAACACCATGGATTTGAAGAAAATCTAGTCGTTTATTCAAAATGAAAACTTTCGAAACACTCAGGATGCAATCCAACATTAAATTTAATGTAGAAAAATTTGGAAGTGCCTCTACATCCATTTTTAGCGCAGCGTCTTTGCGTTCCTTTCCTAATCCAATGGTGATTTTCTTCGGCCATTCGCATATGATTCTTGGTTGCCGATTTTGGGTATAATGCAACAGAATCATTTTTTGTTTTATAGTTTTTGTAACAAGTTTCCACAATTACCCGGCGAAACTCCAAAGCATCCATTCTGCTTTCGCCTTCATTCAATTGTCTTATGCGGTAAAGCTGATAAGCGTTGTTAATAGCCACATCTATCCAAAAGCGAAATAAAGGCCACCACCATTTTTTGCTTCGCAAGTTGATCATGTACGCCGCAAGATTTTGATCCGGTCGATCTACACCACCCATGTAGCGGTTATATACATGCACAACTTTTGGTTGGGGAATATCAATTCTTTTTTTCGTTTCCTGGCAGTATCGCTTGACCTTTTGCACAGGTTCCTTGCCTGCAAATGTAGACAGAACGTTAACACTTTTATTGTCCTTCCAACGAACAGCTGCCATGTTGATATTTGCATCAACTGCAACATTGCTAGCACCTCGAGTTTCTTTTTCCATCATTTTGACGTCTTTTAGTGGTGGATTTTCCATCCTACACAACCGTACAGTTCCTGTAGCTGCAATCAATTTCAGTTGAAGGTACCGAATTAGCTTTGTGCTAGTAAAAAAATTATCCATCGCGGCGTGATAATTGGATCCAGGGTGAGGTGGTAACATCTTTAGCAAGTGAGCAACAACTGCGGCACCCAGCCCAAGACCAATATCTCCATACTCCGTAAAAACCGCATCTTTTCCAGCATATGGACGAAATTGGATGCAGTACCCCAAGGGCTTGGCCATAACCCACATTTTATAGCCAAATTTGATGGGCTTGCCATGAATATACTGCTTAGCTCCATGTTTTCCAAAATATGGAACCATGGACTTATCGATGCTGACGTGTTGCTCTGGTATGTAGTTTACCAAACATTGTTTGTTAAGAGAATCGAACAAAGGTCTGACTTTGGCAAATTTATCATTTTTATCCAGATGATCGTTATCACATAAATGCAGATATCTTTTGCATTCTTCAAATTCTCCTCTTGACATCATGGATGACACCAGACGATTGTTCGTATCATCGCGCGTTTGCCAATACATAACTTGCCGGGGTAGACTGGCATAGCCACTGACAATAATAATCGCCAAGAACGATTTTAATTTTCTTTTGGTCATAATAAAATTGTGATTGCCTTTTTTTCGTGCATATCTTGTAGATTCATCACATATCCGTTCCAGCTCCTGATTAGTAATAAATCTTTCAAATAATTGATGTGGCAACAAATTTTCATCAAACGTTGGAGGAGGTAAATCCCATTTGTTCAACAGAGAGTCCGAATTAACATCTTTGTGTTGCCATTTTGGTTTGTCTTTGCTAGATGCATTTTTGTTTTCTGTAAACTTGATGTCTTTTTTCTCTAAAACAACAGACATGATTACTTCAACAATAACTATTATCGTTAAAAGGCAATGAACATACTTATTCTATTAGTATGGAACAGCCGTCTAAAAGATGCGAGGTCTGCGTGCTCGTGGGCAAAGTACTTACGTAGGTCCAAACAGCCTGACAAATGAAACATAACAGGACGGGAGCTCAACTTTAGCAACAGCTGTTTTTACAAAAATAATCCTGCCACGGAGTAATAATTATTGTATAGTCAAATGAAAAGCACGTGCTTGCTTTGCGTAACGATTAAAACCAACCTTTTTGGATTTTGGCGGATCAGTGGTAGATTCTCTGCTCGTCTTGTTTGTTGATTCCAACTGCAAAATATAGCAGATTATTAGGAACATATCAAAGCTAACTATAATTCTTAGTTAATGTAGTTTACTAAAAGCGAAAAAGACCATATACGATTTTGCTTATTTGAAGTTATGACAATACTGCAGATAGGAAGTTGTAGCACTACATTATACATATGTTGAAGCTTTTCTTCTATGAATTTTTAAAATATTGTTCCAAACGCTGCAAGCTGAAATCTCTAGACGTACGTGATCAGTACTTCTAATTTCGCCCAACTCTATTCAGCTCTTGATAGAAGTTGATCGGGACTGAGGTTATCAGGCACTCCGGTAATTTCACCACCATCATCTTCCGGAGAAAATAAAATAAGACTTGGATCAGTTACCAATTCAGCTGTAGATCCGTTATTTTCTAGCTCTTGCAATGCTTCTAAGGCTTCATAAACATTCATAATCAAGTAAATATTACCACAGTAACTGTATAATTACCTGAAGAGAAACTTGCACAAAATTTAATCAAAATATCTCAACTTCAACAATGAAACCAATTAAATTTATTTTTATCTTAACTTTTGATTCACAAAGCAACTTCGACTGCAATTGCAATTTCTCACAATCGGTAAGTGGCTAAACTCATTTTACTCGTAACAAAATTTTCTCGAAGAATGCAAGACCCACAACTGTTATTTGACAAAGATTGTTTTGTACTAGAAATTAGATCACTTCATTAATTATCCGTGGTGAAAATTAGAGAAAAGTTGAGGCTAAAACAAAATTGCGGATTAACAAGTCATTGTTCCAGAAAAGGATTAAGGTGCAATAAAACAACCACAAAGTTCCAATTACTTTTACAAAATGAGGATTACCTTTTATAAAAAGATTTCCGTGCAATAAAATAATCACAAAAGTTTTAATTTAATGTTACAAAATGCGGATTATCTTTCATCAAAACGATTTAGGTGCAATAAAACAAACCATTACAGCTTGCTTAATCTCAAAATCTAATTAGCGAAAAAAAATTTCACACGTACTCATTCACCACCAGCGTCAGTTTAAACTGACGCAGGAAAATTCCCAAATAAAGCAAGTCAAAAACGTTTTTTCGCAAATTTTCAGCTATTGTCATCTTTAGGTATAAATTTATTCCTTGTTTTTCAAGGTTAGAAAATTTTGCTCTCTCACAGTAAGTGGCAGTGACGTCATCAATAAATGACTTGCAGCAAAAAACAACAATTATGCATTTTCTTGTTATGTTTATTATAATTTTCTTTTTACGCAAAAATTAAGCAAAAAAATGTTTGGAATTAAAAGTCTTGGATGTCATGACATCAAAAAATTAAACATTACTCAATTTGATATTGTCAACCTATTGAAAATCAATTTTTTCTAGCGTCAGTTTAAACTGACGCAGGCGTGATATGGGTTAAATCAACAAATATACTACATGTTATATTTCCTTTATCTTTATTTAAAATCATTTCATCATAAACATTTTCTACTGCTAAAGCAGTTGAACGATTGGTTTGAAATCCAATCTGTGTTTTTAAAATATAATTATATTTTACAAAATATTAATTTATTTGCTCATAAAAATACCTTTCAAATATTTTACAAACAGGATTTAGCAAAAAAATTAGACGATAATTGGAGGGTTCATAATTATCACCAGATTTGAAAATGGGTATAACTTGAGCGATTTTTAGATAGTTAGGAAAAACAACGTTGATTTCGAAGTTTCGAAGTTGTTATTAACAAAATGATTGCGAAATAGAAAACAGCGGCTAAGCAATATACATTATTACACGCACAACGTCAATTTTGCGCGATCGCCGTACCTTTAAAACGAAGCGTCTAAGTTAATTTTAAAAAAATAAAGAAAAAAGAAAAAAATTAAGATAAATTTTAAAAATTGAAAAGCGAATACATAAGCGCAAAAGGTAGTAATAATACTATGCAACAATAAAATATACACATCCGAGCCATAGGCGATAAAGAGAATGTTGCATGATCACGGTTGGGAGAAACAACAAAGGGTAAGACCCAAAAAGAGTCAAGCAGACAAAAAAACCCACCAAAAGAAATTCTGCTGTGGGTCAAAAGGACCATTCTAAAAATTTCAAAAATTTAAAAAAATGAAACTTCTGTGAAAGAAGTTTCACGTTTTTTAAAAGACAAAAATACTGAGCAATAAAAGAAATTAACTATAAAAAAATTCATTTTCAATTTATTTGCAGACAAAAGGTTCATTCTTTTATTCAAGGCTTGAAATTACAATTATGGCGCTTCTAAAAAAATTAACAGTTTCCATAACAAGCTATCTTTATGGAAAAGAAGATGGGAAGCTGAAAACAGTTTTAACTTCCCAATGTTTAAAAATTGCTGCTTCAGATTGAATCTAAAATTCGAAAACCTTCTTCCTAGTTCTCTGTGCGTAGATGAGCGAACATTGCGCAAACATCTGCAAGACTTGCAAAATTTTTTGAAAGATTACTGCTTAGCTTAAAGCAGTGGCTTCAACTTTTAAAAAATATTTACCTTTTTTTAAAAAACTAAAGTTTTGACTTGGCGCGATATCGAAATAGAAAAAAACATTTTAAGAGCAGACGTGCTAAAACTAACCGATTAAGATTTTAATAAAATAGGTATACCTAAAATGAGAAAGCTACTATTCTCGAACCAAACCTGGTCCTTTGTACCGATTGATAAGGCCCACCAAACAATTTATCTCAATAATAACTTCATAAGATAGCATCCTTTTCAACTGAATTAATAAATTGATAAAACTCTATGAGTTTTGGGAGCGCATCCATCCCGCCTATCAATACTTTAAACTCATATTGGCTCAAAAAATAAAAAGTTTGCTTAACTATGGATTAAATTGAAAAGTATTAAATACGAAAAACACATTCCAAAACTTAAAAAGTTTATTTGTTTTCAATTCCGCAAAGTTTATGACGAATAACCAAAGGATTAAATGAAACCAATTTTAGCATTAAGTTACCCCCGGAAATTTTTTAAATAACTCTTTTTGAGGTAGCGACTCACAGTTTCATGACAACGGCTTATAGGATTTTAATAATACAGCATGGATATGTAACTCGTTCCTTGTTAAACTCAATCAATCAATGATGAAGATTTTGCTAAAATTACGTTCAAAAGGTAATGAAATCATGGTTATGAAATCATGCTCGAGTGGTTAGAGCGCCGTGATTGTGATCGACATGGTCTTAGTTTAAAGTCTATTCCCGCTTTTTTGTATCTTTGGAACGGACATTTTACGACACTTTACCCTGTTTGGTGGTCTTGGGAAGCGGTTATAAATTTCAGTCATATCTTTATAAAATTAAACAACTAAAATAAAAATTTCAAGGTGACAGCAATATCTTGGCATTTTAGGAATCAGGTTGGGATAATTTTTTGCCTTATCTATAGAGCCTTTGTCACTTTCCTGCGAGTCAGCAGAAATAATATAAAAATAAAAAAAAATCATTTCAATTCAAAAAGTAATAGCAATTTTTGGATTTAATTGATCCCAGCAGATTCTCTTTGGATAAAAAAGCTATGGCTTCTGTATTTTGTTGCGACGTTATGGGTAGAAAGATTTTTATTCTTGGTAGCAATTAAATAAAAGTTTGTAAAACCCAATAAAAATTGCTGTCAGTAAATTTAAAATCAATTTTGTTAACATATTCATTTCATTCTTGAAACGCTACTTGCAGTTTTTAGCTATTTAAAAGATATCTTAGAATAAGCCAAAAAAAGGTACGTACAAACAAAAAACTTTTTTAGGGCTCCATGTTAAACAAATTTTTGAATACCTGCTGTAGTTCTTTTTAGATTTCTACTCAGTCCAAAGTATCCAATTCGTCAAGATATTAAATCGTTTTAGCAGTTGTTTCAGGAATGTGTCGGCAGCGTGGTTAAGTGTTAAAGCGCCGTGGCTATGATAAACATGGTCTCGATTCAAAACCCAATCGCTCCATTTTGTTGTGTTCTTGGGAAAGACACTTTATGGCACTTTCTCCTGCTTGGTGGTCTTGGCAAGCAGTTCTAAATTACAGTCATATCTCTATTAAATTACTAGCGGATAGCAATATCTTGGCATCTCTGGAAATAGGTCGGGGTAATTGCTTACCCTATGTATTAGCACCTCCGTCGCTTTCCTGCGAGTCAGGAGGATAAAGGTTGTATGTTTGATATTAAATAAGTGGGGGTGGCAGAAATACTTAAAAAAGCTATTTATCAGACGCCGCAACTTGTTGTTTTAACCACAGCCAGCAGTGTGTTTTGAGGGCAAAACTGCGATTTTAAAAATGTTTTGAGGGCACAACTGCAGTTTTAAACGTTTTCATGATCAAATAGAATTTGTACCTTTTTTCTAGTAAGTGAAAAATATTGCAGATGAGGTCATGGTGCTATAAAGTATTGTATTATGCTGTTGTTAGATTGACAAACACAGCACCTCCTTTTTTTTGGCCAAAGAACCTATCCTTAATTTACGTAATATCAAAAAAACCTCAATTTAATATAAGTTTAAAACTGGTTTGAAACATAGATTAATTAAAAGGAAAGCAAAAAAATGCTTTTCTATCTATTTGCGGAAGTTTGAAATGTTCATAAAAAAAGACAGAAACTTTTTAGTCAGGACTTTAGAGCAGATGTAAATTGAATTTTAACTCCGAGCAAAAAATTAGAGCCAGGTACTTTTCCTGACTTGAGCAGTTGAATGGCATTGTAGAATTCAACTGGGATAAAATCTTGAAAGATCATCTCCCAGAGTTTGTGTCACACTTCACTTACAAGATAATCTTAACTTCACAACTCCATAGTTAATTTTATGTCTCGTTTTAGTAATTTTAAATTTTAGTATGACATAGCATTTTCATAATTAATAATGATTGCGTAATCGGTAAAACCCCACATAATTTAATTTTTTAATTTCTTAGCAAACTATCTTGTAAGCTTCATAATTGCTCGTTCTGTTATTTTTAATTTCAGCACGTCTCATTAGATTAAGAGCAAGTGACTGCAAAGCTTCTGGCGTTTTTTCTCTCTGGAATTATCAAGAAATTGATAATTAGAATTTTTTAGATCAATAGACTTCTAATTACTTAATTCGTTTGCTGGCAGGTTTCTGATAGGCTATTATGAAGTATAACCTTACTTTAATTGCTATTTGGAGAATTCCACATTATTCTAAAAACTTCGCTTATAATCTAGAGTAACATGACGTGATCTTATATGAGCGCGTTTTTGTTTTCATTTTACTTCAGTCCAATTAATCCGTTCAAGCTGATTTCAGTTGCTGCATTGCAGTTGAGTCGTTTGTGTTTTTGTGGCTGTGTGACCGTAGTTAATTCTATAGAGAGATAGAATTGTAAGCTTTTGTGGCGGACAAACTATTAAAAGATGAATATTAGTTATTGGGGCGCTAATTCAATCTTATATCTCGCTAGTACAAAGTTGTTGTGAACAATTGTGCTGCAATTGTTTTGACGTTTAGCAAGGCTTGAAGTTTTCGTAAATCAATCAAGTTTTCTTAAGTATATTCTTTATAATTAGAAACAGTGGTTTCTGTCTACGGAGAGAAGTTTTTGAAGGAATCAATTTAAACTTAGCCAGAACTAATTGTAGTAAGAACTTCAGTTTCGCGGCGAACTACAGTATTTCTTAAGCAGAAAAAAAAAAAGAAAAGTACAGCTTTACTTTAGCGCTGATATTCAAGTTGCCTAGTTTAGCTGGTCCTTCTAAATTTGCGAGTAACGTTTGTGAAATCTAGGAGCTCGTCCGGGTTATATTGGATTTACTTGAAAGTGCTGAAAAAAACATTTACAGATTGGAAATGGAGACTAGTTCGATTGAAGGAAAATTGGAAAAACTAAGAGTCCGCGAAGAAGGTTTAAAAACGTCGAAAGAGAAAAAAAATGATTTCTTTCAAATTGAATAGAATCGGCTTTGTGAGAAGGAGAAACAAGAACAGTACGATAGTATAAATTAAGAAAGTTGGAACTTCAATAGAAAGAGAAAGAACCACAAGCAATGCTGAAAGCTGAGCGGGAAAAAGTGGAGCGAGAGGTAGAACTCGAAAACTTAGAATTGGATAGAAAATGGAATTCAAGAGAATAAAAATAGAGCTGGAACTGGAGAGATTGAGACTTGAGCTGGAGATAAATCGCTCTGAAGCAGGGGAAGCGAATCAGGCAGGGGTTGCATGTTCTATTTTTGGAGAAACAAAATTTTCTGATCTACCCCATCTTATTAACGAAAAGGATCACGTCGATAGTTTTCTTCTACGTTTTGAAATATATGCTAATGTTGCAAACTGCTCCCAAGCTAATTGGGCAACTCAATTGAGTGCGTTACTTGGTGGAAACGCTTTGCACGTTCATTTCAGGCTTTCGTAAGTGGACGTTTTAGATTATGGACGTTTGAAGGCGCCGCTGCTCCAGCAATACAATTATACAAAAAAAGAAAATTGCCAAAGTTTTAGAGAGGCTAAGCCAAAGAATTCTGAAAACCTGATTAATTCATGGTGTTTATTTTTTGTTTCAAATTTTAAACCATTTTATTTTGTATACGCTTAAATTGCTGTTGAATCAATTTAATTTTAAAGTTACGCGCAGATAACTCCATTTTATTCAGTAATATATGTTGGCAATATTTTATTTTGTTACGTCATAAATTATCTAAATTTAAATTTTCAAATTTATAATTAATTATTCGGTTTTACAAGTTGATAATGGAATCAGTTATAATTTCGAAACGTCCTTTATTTTATTTTTTTTTTTTTATTTTATCTCTGTATTTATGCTTCTGACTCGCAGAAAAGCGACGGAGGCGCTAGTACATACATTTATAATCTATGTTCAGGTCCAGATGGTAGGTGCTTTCTCGCAGCCTGGGCCGTAAGTAAGTCTGTTCATTGATTTTAATGATGACAGACCGAAACCGAACCTACAAAAACAGAAGGGTATCCACCCACTCCGATATTCAGTGTGGGTCTGCTAATCAGCAAACGTCCTTTTCAGGATGGGGCAATGCCTGGATAAAACTGCCCCTTTCAGGGCACATTGCCAACGAGTTCCGAAGACCCACTATTCTTCAGCTGAACATCGAAGGCCTCATTGCAAGCAAGATGAACGTTCTTCATCACCTCGCTATGCAGTCTGAGGCACTCGTTATCCTACTGTAGGAGACCCACTGCACTGATGCAGAGGAGTTGGTACTACCAAACTACCAACTAGCTGGGTCTTCATAAAATAGGAAGCATGGCCTTGCCACGTTTGTCCACGAGCGACTGAGATACACGCTTTTGGACCAATATCCACTGACATCGGAGATCGAGTGGCTGTGTGTGGACGTTGATGGCTATAAAATAGTCAACGTCTACAAACCACCGCCAACGCGATTGCGAACCCTGGATCTCCCAGTGTTTCCTCACCCCTGTCTTTACGCTGACGATTTTAACTGTCGTCATGCTGACTGGGGTGACGATGACAACAGTCCGGATGGTGAGTGCTTGGCTGGCTGGGAAAGTATTAATTGTCTTGCCCTCCTATATAATACCAAGGACGCTACCAGTTTTTATTTCATCCGCTGGAACACTGGCATCAATCCAGATATAGCTTTCGCTAGCGTAGGTCCAAACAGTTGCTTACCAAATAGACGTGTTTTTAAAAAGCTGCCCAGGTCACAACAGCGATCTTCGCATATTACACCACCAAGGTTTGCTACAGCGGTGCCAAGCATGCCTGTTAAGGGATGGAACTTCCGCAAGGCCAAATGGAGTCAATACATTGCTTTGACGAATAAATTCGCAAAGACTTTATTGTCGCCTAATTCACTTGATGTGGATGCGGCTTACCTTCTGTAACACCATTAAGAAAGCAGCCAAAAAGGCTATTCCACGCGGGTATCGAAATAACTATATTCCGTGTTGGGATGCAGAGTGTGAATCCCTCTATAAAACCTTTCTGCAGTCTGGGCAGATTGCTCACGTTTTCATTACCATTTAGTGGCATTGCGCAAAAAAACTATCCTCGCGCGTCACACTGCTGAGGCAACTCGTGGGCTCGGGATCGGGTGCTGGTGTTTAAACACTACGCATAGCCACCTTATCTCTATTCTACTCAACAGCTGAGTACTGTGCGCCAGTCTGGTGTCGCAGTGCTCACACTCGCCTCATTGACAGTGTCTTAAACGACGCCTTGCGCATAGTCACTGGATGCCTGTGTCCCACTCCAACGGACCACCTATCTATACTCTCAGGCATCCAGCCAGCCGACTTTGGCCGACTGGGAGCAACACTCTCCTTGGCTTATTGTGGATCTCTGGACCCCGATCATATCTTATATGGTATTTTAAGTGGTTCCTCAGATAATCGCCAAGTGAGACTAAGATCCAGACGCCTGTTTGTGCCAGGTGCACGGAATCTCCTGGACAACTTTGCCAGACTTGGCATCCGCGCTTCTGAATGGATAAATCACAAATGGATAACGGATTACCGTGAAAATGCTTCCAGGCTCCGTGTTTTTGTGCCTGAGACCGGTGCCAGGCCTGTTGGGATGGGCTTACCCCGAGCAGCTTGGGTTAAGCGCCTGCGGACTGGTGTTGGGCGATTCCATTTGTCCATGCACAAATGGGGTCTCGCTCCTTCACCGAATTGCGAGTGTGGCACCTCTGAGCAAACGGCAGACCACGTTCTAACAGCGTGCCCTATATATCAGGCACCACATGGAGCACGACGTCTGACAATTTTGGATGACGAAACTCGATGCTGGCTTACTGACACCACTGCCAGCATCTGATTCAGGCAATTCAGCAGTCTGGGGTAGTAAAAGTATAAACCCTCGGCCCCAGTCCTGTTTGCGT
Organism: Diplosoma virens; assembly: GCA_963680785.1. Taxonomy (NCBI): domain Eukaryota; kingdom Metazoa; phylum Chordata; class Ascidiacea; order Aplousobranchia; family Didemnidae; genus Diplosoma; species Diplosoma virens. Next base: position 43,994,776 of record OY796889.1, on the reverse strand, counting down.
CTGACGTGGAGTGGATACCGTTCAAACGACGACGACGCAAACTATGTTTTAAAATATGTCGGCTACGCTTTTTATTCTGAAAGAAAAAGAGAGATTAAAAATATTGCCAAGACAAGGAGAATATTGGGCAGAACTCAGAAAATAAAGGACGGAAAGAAAATTCAAATTTTAAATTGTGCATGTTTAGAAGACAGTTTAGATAATCAGATGCTTACTTCAGATTGATTAGTTGGAAATATGGTTAGTTAAGAGGCCAAGGTGACAGGTGCTTTCTCGCAACCTGGGCCACAAGAAAGACATTTATGACTGTTAAACATGACCGACTGAAACCAGAACTATCAAAATTGTTGGCAGCGTGGTCGAATGGTTAAAGCGACGGGCTCGTGACCAACACGGTTTCTCAAAACCCAATCGCGCCATTCTGTTGTGTCCTTGGGAAAGACAGTTTATGGCACTTTATCCTGCTTGGTGGTCTTGGTAAACAGTTTAAATTACAGTCATATCTTTATTAAATTACAAATGGACAGCAATATCTTGGGATCTCCGGAAGTAGGTTGGGTTAATTGCCTACCCTATGTATTAGCGCCTCCGTCAATTTCCTGCGAGTCAGGAGGATAAATATAGATATTAAAATTAAAATAAAAAAACGATGGAAAGGTATCTCCCTATTGCGATGTTCCGCAAGGGTCTGCTAATCGGCAGACGTTCTTTGCAGGACGGGAAATGTCTGGAAAAAATTGCCTTTTTCAGCGCACATTGCCAACAAGTTTCGAGGACCCACTATTCTTGAGCTGAACATCGAAGGCCTTGCTTCTAGTAAATTAAACCCTCTTTATTATCTTGCTCTTTAGTTTGAGGCAATCGTCATCCTATTATACGAAAACCACTGCACCAATGCCGAGAAATTAGTATTTCTAAACTACCAACCAGCTGGGTCTTCCTTAAGCAGGAAGCATGGCCTTGTCACGTTTGTCTACAAGCAACTAAGGTGTAAACTTTTGGATCAATCTTCATCACCGACATGAAAGATTGAGTGCTTGTGCGTGGACTTGATGGTTATAAAATAGTCAACGTCTACAAACCTTTACCAACGCAACTGCAATCCTTAGATCTCCCAGTCTTTCCTCACCCCTGTCTTTACGCTGGCGATTTCAACTGTCGTCATGCTGATTGGGTTTACGATGATAACAGCCCGGACGGTAAGTGCTTGGCTGGCTAGGCAAGTATTGCAAGTATTATTTAAATTTTAAATGGCTTGTGATATGGAAATGTGATTACTTCTCTTAAAGTGGTTGCAACTTTCGAATTTAAAAGTTCACACGTCCCTATCAAGGATATGAACTCGAGCTTGAAGAATCATCTGGGAAAAATTGGTTGTTAAAACCATATTAGAAAAACCAAAACTTAAAGAATTAATATTTTGCAGAGTTTAGATAACTGACCGAATTACCGTTTTGCCACAGTGCAAGAAAAATAGAAACAATTGCATAAGTTCCAAATAAAAAAATCAAAAGAGTTAATTTCAATTAAAAATAACTGCTCTTTTTTCCAAAAGAAAATAAATAATTTTAGATTTCAAAAAATGAAACAAAATTAACTTTTCAAAAAACCTTTTTACAATTTTGATTTAGCTGTAAGAAAAAAGTTATTTTTTATTATTTGATCTTAAAACAAACGAAACGTCATAATAACCTCAAACGTTTCGTCGATAGATTCGATGATGACCTCATCATAATTCAGATTTTTTCATGAATCACGGCAAACTTTAAAAGTTGTTCTACCTTTTTTTTTTTAAATAGTATCAGTTACAATTGTATGTTATGGCGCCGCCGTTTTCACAATTGACCGGTCTTTATCATTCTGGTCTTAAATTACACTGTATAATTTAAAATCTTTAAAACCACCAAAAGATTCGCAACTTGTTTTGTAGATTCGCTACTTTTTAAATTTTTCAATTTGCGTCAAAACATTTAAAATGCATAAATTTCTGTTCGTCGACATTAATCATGTTTACATAACTGGTGAAAAGATAACGTACAAAACTACAACAAATAATAAAAAGTAAATGAAAAACCTTTTAATTGAGGTGTACTGCAACTAAATTCTCACTAGGCAAAAATTGTTTTGCAATGGCAGTTCATGCCTTCAACTTTTATTTTGTTTTTTGTTATGATTTTGTATTTATCCTTCTCACTTGCAGAAAAGCGACGGAGGCATTACACTTAACATAAACGGTAAACGACGGGACCCGACAGTTTATTAAAGTTTATAGTGGGGGACATATAGCACTACAGCTTTTAAAAGCTGCTTTACGATGTCAGCAAATCTAATTCAAAGTAACCAAAAAGACTGCTCAGTTGTAGAACTTTGCATGCTAAAATAAACTGTTGTTGTTAAACTGTCGTTTCGATAAAATATAATTTGGTAAACTGTTGTGATAATAACAAGAAATTACCCTGACTTGTTTCCGCAAGTGCGAAGAAATTGCTGTACGGTTCAAATTTTTATTTGTATATATGCTTGAAATTTAGAACTGCATGCTTGCAAGACGCTAAGCAAGGGAAAGTGGTGTAAAGTGTCATTACCCAGGACACAAGAAAATGATGCAAGTAGGCTTTGAACCATGAACGTGTCGATTGTTTTCGTGACCAATACGCAGCCCACAAATAATTATAGGAAACAGTTTGCGCAAAACAAAGCAAACAATTTTCATAACTTTTATATCCTCGTTTGTTAGAGTAAGTTAAGCGGCAACAAAAGCTTGACGTGAGACACAATAGTGACGTTTTCTTGTTGGACAATTGAAGCAGAGGAAGTAAACCAGACATTGGACGCACATTCCTGTGTTTCTTGATGCCGGTCCCAAGCCCGGATAAATGGGGAGGGTTGCGGCATGAAGGGCATCTAGCGTAAAAATTTTTTGCCAAAATATACAAATGCGTTATAATCATAAATTCATACCGGATCGGTTGCGGCCCAGGTTACCAACGACCGCCTCAGGTGTTGTAGAGTAGCGCACTGGTGGAATTTATGCTACTGCTGAATATAGTGAAAACAGGAAAAAGAAATAGAGGAGGAAGGCAAGTGAAGAGGCAGCGGGAAGTGTGGAAAAGGAGACGCTCACTCGTAAGGGGTGGGTACCTTAAATATTGGAACAATGACTGAAAGGGGAAGAGAGCTGAAAGATTTGATGGAACGAAGGAATATCGACGTATTGTTCCTACATGAACAAAGTGGAAAGGGAGTAAAGCAAGAAACATTGGAGGTGAATGCAAACTATTTTACAACGGAACTGATAGAAGAAGAAATGGGATAGGGATAGTGGTGAGGGAAGAGCTGGCTTAAAGTGGCCTGGAGGTGAAGAGGGTGTCAGACTAATGGCCATTAAACTGGAGGTAAAAGGATCATAGTCATAAAGATAAAACCCCATTTCCATCAAAGATAATGGAAATGGAGTTACCGGGAAGGAGGAAAAGAGGGAAACCGAAAAGAATATCTCCGGATGTAATCAGGACTGGGGAGCCGGAGCCGGAGCCGGATCGCGGAGCCATGGAGCCAGCCAATTTTGGAGGAGCCGGAGCTGGAGCCGGAGCCTTTTTTAATATTTCTGCGGAGCCGGAGCCGGAGCTGGAGCCACAAAAATTTATTAGCTCCTGCTCCAGCAATGGTTCATAGGATCAACTTCATAGAATGAAATTGACTGTTATGGATTTTTAAACATTAATATAACAATAAATTTTGTGTTATACTGTATAGATATCTTTCTTTTCATTTATTAAGCAAAAACATCTCTACAGCCTATTTTATCTGATTAAGAAATTAAGAAATAGATGAAACAGGCTGTCGGGTTGTTTTTTAATGAATGAAAAATCATTGTATTTGTTCCGACTTTCATTAAACGCTCTACAAAAACACGTCGATTAATTTTTTCTTAATTTATATATATTACTTAAGTTTCATATAATATTACAATATATATATATATATATATATATAATTCCTCAAAGTACATTATATATATATATATATATATACAGTATGTAGAGAGAGAAAGAGAGTGAGAGAGAGAAAGAGACAGAGAGAGAGAGCAAGAGTGAATTGATCTTCATTGCAAAGTGCTCAAAGAAAAGATCAGAGCAATTTCGTACAAAATTTATTTAAACTCTATTTTAAAAAATCTCAACAGTCTATTTCATACAATAAAATCAATTTTTTTTATTCCTATTAAGGTAAGAGAAGGGGAGTCAGGTCATCTTAATATGAATGCATAACCTGAGTCATTTTTTCCTATATAACATCACAGGAATTGCATTATTTGCTTGATTAGTTTAACAAATTATTCTTAACAAAAAATCTCAGCTAAATAGTACTCAGCTCTATAAACTTTCGTTCGTTCAACTTCTTCAAATGAATATAAATAAAAAAGAAACAGATGATGATTGAACGTAAAAAATGTTTGGTATTAAAAGATCTTAAAAGGAATAAAAAGAATAAAATCTGTCCTTCATCAGCTGTTTAATTAGCTGATTTTATTAATAGTTATCTAAAAAAATTCAATAAAAAGAAGCTTATAGAGCCGAATGGTATTTAGCGGAGATTTTTTGTTTAGAATAATTTTTTAAAATAATTTTCTAAGTCTATGTATCATACAATAAATATACCACTCTTTGCTAGTTTGGACCTGTTTTACTTTTCGACAGTTTTAAATTATTTTTGTAGTTTAACAAACTACATATTTCGAAGCATAAAATTTGAAAAGCTTAAATAATATTTCTATTGTTAAAAATAATTTAAAATTTTGAAACAACCTCTTATAATTTACGTATGTTTTGCAGAACTACGTATTATTTATCGGATAAGATTGACTTATCGTACTATGTTTTCTTAATGATGTTATGAAAACATAGTACTATGTTTACTAATGATTATAGCCTATTCTTTATTTTTCCTGTAAACACAGGAAGATTAAATAGCATGAAACAGACTGTTTTGGTTTTTTAAAAAGAAGTTAAATAAATTTTGTATAATATATTTAAATATCCTTTTTCAAATAGAATCTTTCTAATTGAATAAGGATCAAGATGTTATTTAAATAAACAAGCAACAGATGTTTGTGGTTTTTTCAAAACAGTGATTAAACAAATTTTGTATTAAAATATTGCTCTTATTCTTTGCACTCTGCGAGGACGATTGATTCACTTTTTAATATACATATAATCTTTAATTTACAATGGCTAATGGTGAACAATTTAAAACAATTAAGAAAGAGGCACTGAACAACAATTATGCAACTAATTAAACTAGGTAATTTTATTGTTAGCCTCATATAAAAAACAAAGTGAGTTCTGACTAAGAAGAATCGGAATCGGAAAATGTTGTTGAAATCGGCATCAGAGTCGAAACAAAAATTGGCATCATCCCATCACTAATTTAAACACTCAATTGTCGGCAGCGTGGTCGAGTGGTTAAAGCGCCGGGCTAGCGACCAACACGGTCTCGGTTCAAAACCCACTAGCGCCATTCTGTTGTCCCCTTGGGAAAGACACTTTACGGCACATTCCCCTGCTTGGTGGTCCTGGCAAGCAGTTCTAAATTACAGTCATATCTCTATTAAATTACAAGCGAACAGGAATATCTTGGTATCTTCGGAAGCAGATCGGGGTAATTGCCTATCCTATGTATTAGCGCCGCCGTCGCTTTCCTGCGAATCAGGAGGATAAATACAAAAAGAAAATAAAAAATAAAATAATAAAAGTAAATAAATATCAAAATTTAATATGACTAAAACATAAGGTAGCCGTGAGAATTGGATAACTTAAATTTTTTATTTGGTTCAATTTTCGCATGATTGTTACGTCGTAAATTTATCTCTTAAAATTGTAGTGAAGATTTGGCTGACTCAATCTTTTTTATTGCCTTAATGTTTCATCACAAACGTTCTCGTTTATTTCCTCGTGCGTTAAATCTCTTGGGAGTTTCTGTTTCGCGCACAGTGCTTCTAAAGTTTTCCACTAAAAAGATAAAGTTTAGCTATTTATCAGTGCAGAGTTTGCAATTCATAATAGTTAAGATTTAACCTTTTCAATGTTTAGATAACGCCACAATTGATTTTCATTTAGTTATATTTCTTGGTACTCGCTTTTAGATTTGATTAATATAATTGTAAAGATCAGAAGTCATGGTTCTTGTTGGAATAGAATAGTTTATCGCAAAAAAGATTTAAACACTAAATGATAAACTACTTGTTTATTAAAGAGTTGGAGAGCCGGAGCCGAAACTGGAGAGCCGGAGCCGGAGCTAGTGGATAAGTGCTTGATAGCTCTGGAGCTGGAGCCGGAGCTAGTGAATGAGTACTTGATAGCTCCGGAGCTGGAGCCGGAGCTAGTGCTCCTCTACAGTGGCTCCCCATCCCTGGATGTAATGAAAGAAGCTATGGGGGAAGTTGGTGCGAAGGAGATGGATAAAGACAATGATAAATCCCTTTGTTCCAATCTGTTTTTAAACTAGTGTCATTACGTAAAGACTAAAATTAAAATAGATTATTTTTGCAACGTATTAAAAGTAAAATGTACAAATTATCATTGAGATTTTTAAACTAAAGGGAGCGCAAAATTTTACAAGTAATGTTAAAGGAAAGCCCAAAGGTTAAAAACCACTGCTCCTGATAATTTTGCGGAAATGTTTCAAAATTCTGAAAGTATCATTTGAAATAATTTGTTGCTTACAAAACAAATATTTAACTTGTCTTTTATTTAGTTTAATTATTTTTCCTTTATTTAGTATCACAGAATAAATTGTTTTTCAAATTGCGATTTTGCTTTAAACTGACTTGACTTTAAAAAATAGCGCTACGAGAAAGTACACTTGACGTCTAGGTTCACGAAGCAAACTTTTAAAACAGTCAACATTGAATAAAATAGTTTAAAGAACATTATCGCATTATTCAAAAGGTGCGTAAAAAATACAAAACCAATTCTCTCAAATTCCTTTTAACTTTTTTTAACTTTAGCCATAAAAACATTATAGCAAGATCAATAAAAACTTAATTAGAAACAATTTATAGATATGATTAAAATTTCTCGTTTGTTCAAAACTTTTTAATGACAGTATCGTATATAGAATGTGGAGAATCTTTAACATTGAAATTTCCAATGACCGTGTCATAAGCTGAAGATTGCGAAGATTCTGTGAAGCAAATAATGTGAAACAAAGAATGTGTCTTGATTTATTTTAATATTTTTTTATAAACTGAATAAAGCAAGAAAGATATTCAACATTGCAGCATAAAATTTGGAACGCTTAATTAATTTCAGAATAAAAAGTAAAGCCAATATATTTTGAAACATTGTTCTATTTAAGAAATTTTGGAATTATAACTCATTCCCATTATCAACTGCATTAAACTCTTATTCCATTATTAGCTGCGTTAAACTCATTCCATTATTAGCTGCGTTAAACTCACGTAGTTTAACGCAGCTAATAAAGGAATGCATTATAATTTTGAAACGCCCTAATAAAACAATGTTTCAAAATATTTTACTTTTTGTTTTACTTTTTGCTCCAATATTTTCAATAGTACTATCTTCAGTAAGAAAAATAAAAACTAAAACATAAACTTACTAAATTTATTAGTATTAATCTGATTTAGTTCATGGTTTTCGTTCCAAACTCCATTAGATTGCTCAAGATCTACGTTGATATAATCTTCTTCACTGTCATCTTCAATTGAATAACCGCACATTTTGTGAAGAAGTAAATATTGATTCTGAATAAAATCAAATTATACATTCACTTTCATTGATGGTTAAAAAATTAATTATATTAACTTGTGTTTTAAGCATACTGCGCAGGTATGGCCATGTGACACAAATGTCTAACAAACAAACTGCAAAGCAACTAACGGATCTTTTTCCGGGGCGCAGAAGACCTAAAGGACAATTCAGAACTCGAGGGCGAATTATGTTGAAGACCTGGCCTGGTCTCGTTTACAAATTTCACCGGTAGAATTGCCGCTAGTTGCAGGAGATGGGGATACCTGGAGATCCCAATCAAGCTGCTGCCCCCGCAACCCCAAAGAACAAACGGGAAAAAGAAAATACACTCAATTAATTTATTTTTTCCCCGAAAATGATGATGATGATAGTATTTTAAGTAAAAGAAATAAATTTGCTAAACAGATTGATGGTTTTATACATTTTAATTGCTTGTGAAAACATTCGTTGTGATTGAAGATAAGTGGACTTGGTTAAACTAATGGCAACTTTCTTGGTAATGGTTTTTTGCTAGCAAACGGATTAACAAAACGTTAATTTTTATTAACAAGTTAAATCAAAACATAGATATTTTCTTGAGAAGACAACCTTAGATACATTTCCAATTTGGTAGCAAAAGTTTTCCAAAGGTTTATATAATTTTCATAAGTGTCCATGAAACCAAACAGGATGAGCTATCAGTCTGACCACAAATCATGAAAAGTTTTTCAACTAAATTTTGTTACGAACAACTTGGGTTTACGAGACTTTCCTTTTAAAAAACATATTTTTAATTATTGTATGATGATGTGTGATTAGTTTAGACACTGCATTTCACAAAAATTCAAAGATTTCTGTTTCTAAAAAGTAAAGCATTTTTGAGACTTTACATTTTTCTCGCAGTTTAACCAAAGTAAAATCTTGTTCAAAGCTAGCTTTAATAATCTAATCATTAGTCGGAAAAAAGTCATTACTTAAAGCACTCTTTGTTTGTTTTATTGATTTTTTTGCGCTCGCTTTAATTTTAACCGCTCGCTTCAATCGAAGATCAATAAAAGAGACAAAGAATGCTCATTTCTACGCTCGTAGTGGAAACGGGCTTTTATACAAAAGGAAACAAATTTGAAGCGTAGTACGGCTTTAATTTTTAAAGAAAACAAATTTTTATCTTTTGCTAAATAGAAAAAAATATTAAGCTGAGATGTCGCAAGATGTTTGACCTTGGTTTCATACCAGGATTACCCAGTCGGCAGTAAACTTTTACAAAGTCCCTGAATGTTATTAATTTTTGACTCCTGACAGATGGTAACACGAGCAATAAATGACCATAAAATATAAGATTGAGAAAACATTGTTTTAGAATAACAAGTTTTTTTGTCTGTGCAGAAACGTCGAACTTAAGCAAAATTTGAAGTTTAATTTTATTAGTTAGTAAATTGACGAAACACTTTCAGTTTTACACACAGATCATAAATATTTAAACATTTTTTATTAAACCGTTTTATAGCTTTTTTGTACCCATAATGTTTATTTATTGAAATATTTTTGGCAGCTTTTATTTATTGTTCTATTCTTCCTTGTTGGTTCTCTAAAATAGCCATTTAAATTTTTTTTGTTAAAAATTAGAAACTAACCTTTAGATAAATGTTAAACTACATTTTGTAATCCACAATATACATACAACTACAAAAAATTTTAGCTTATTCTACAGTATTATGTATATAGAAGTGAGTGCCGTTCCATACTGAAACAAAACAAAAGCCTGAAACGTAGTTAAAATTGCGCAATGCTAGATTAAGGAAATGTCCGGACAAAATCAGTTTACTTTTTTGTTTTAACCCTTATCTACCTAGGATGTTTTTTCTGTTGACTACCTAAGGGGGATCCTCGGAAGACCCTAAGTGTACATGTCCAATACTCTTAACAGACAGTAGCTGCGCAGTTGATTTTTTGATATGTTGGAGAAAATTTATTCTAGTTTAATTAAATTTTTTTCCTTTTAATATATTTGTTATTAGTCTCTTTTTATTTTGCATAAAGTTGAAAGTGATCAATTTTTGTTGATTGCTTTGTTTTGCCGACATAATCAACGTATTATTTTGGAAAAACAAAGCAATCAACGAGAAATCTATATTGCCACAACACTAAATCTTCACGTTGCCGCTCACATGACTCTGTGTAAATAGAATTATCTTAAGCCACAGCAAAAAGTGTACAAAACCATGAGGTAAGTCAAAAAAATAGTCTGCTACACTAAAACTACCCATTAAATTTGCTTAAGAAAAAAATCAAAAGTATTCAGGAATAAAGTTTAGAAAAAGTCATAAAATTTAGGTTTTTATCATCAGGACTTTACAAATTATAACGTTTTTAAAAAAGAGAGGTCCTCTGAGAACCCCTTTTAGGTAAATTAGGGTTAAAAACTGTACAAAAAAGCAACAAAAATTACAAAAAGTAAAATGAAAAAGTCAACTAAAGTAGGGGGTTAGAGGTGAGGGTTTAAGTATAAAAAAAAATTTTACTTAACTTATTTTAAAAAGTCTAAATTTGCAATCACATGCTTTTTGAGAAATTGTTTGGAAATCCTTGACAATCATTTTAATAAAAAACTAATAAAAAACATTTAATAAAAACTAATTAAAAAATTACATTTTCAAATATATCAGTTTTCTAAAATTAATGAAAAAATTTAAATGCCTTTCTCTAGTTTTCTAGATTCAGTTCTTAACAATATTCTTACTCACCTGATTCGGAATCATCCCCATGCGGCTGGACTTCAGATGCTTGACAACCTTGTAGATATTCACAGCAGAGTCGCTTTCTTTTCCTTGCAGCAGCATCAACAAAGCGAGAAACATTCCGCTCCCGGTGGATCCATCCCTGCAATACGTGACTCGAATATACGGTTATTGAGTTCGATTGCAAATAACGTTGTTTACATTTAATTGTCAATAAACTGTTTCATGAAAATAGGATGTAAGAAATATTTTGTTTGCATTGGAGAAGAATTTTCAAGACAAAAATTATCGTGTTCTAAAGCATTGAGCCGGTGAAGAAAAGGAAAATGATGGTTTTATTGTAAAAACAATTCGGGCTTAAAAACTAACCAGTATTATATATAATATCGTCATTTCTAGGGAAAAACTATTTTACAAATTCTAGTTCTTGCCAATTATTGTGTAGACATTATGTCATAGATGAGCAACCTGCATTGAACTGCGATTCTTCCGTCGCACCCGGAGTTCTTTGATAGGAAAAGATCCACAAACTGACGGAGAAGATCCGAGAAAGCGTCATCACTCGCGCAGTGGTCATTCCATGCCAGGAAGTGGAACTGCGTCACCAACCGGGAGGTTCTGTTCTAATGCACAAGTGAAAAGAAAAATTTTTTATTAATTTTTACCAAGTTGCTGCAGTTTAACAAAGTTCCTCATGTTCTGCAGCTTTGCGATTTAATTTTATCGCAAAAGTTAAGTCTGAACTTGGGAAACCACGAGTTGAATTAACATCGTTTTGTCGTCGTCATCGTTTGTTCAAATAAAATATCGTTGATGATGAAATAAAAGATGGGAATGAGAGAATCTCCAATTTTACTTATTCAAAGTCGAGAATCTCCAATTTACTTAAGTTTTTGTGTTGATAAACGCGAAATTTATTTTTTGTTAGAAAACTTGTATTCGATATATTTAGTTTTGTGATGCCTGCACAACTCACCAGTTTTTAACAGAATTTTTTGTGTCAGACAAACAGCGGCATCTTAACGTTAAAAAATTCTTTTATTTCGTAATTTGGTGAAAAAATGTTTTTTACTTTATCAAAACATTTTACGCGTACGTCGGAAGGGTCAAAACTAACTCGCCGTCGTCGTCGTCGTTTGAAGGGCATCCACTCCAGGCCAGACACAAACAGGACTAGGGCCGAGGGTTTATTCTTTTACTACCCCAGACTGTTGCACTGCCGGGATCAGATGCTGGCAGTGATGTCATTAAGCCAGCATCGAGTTTCGTCATCCAAAACCGTCAGACCTCGTGCTCCATGTGGTGCCCGATGTATAGGGCACGCTGTTAGTACATGGTCTGAGGTTTGCTCTAAGGCGCCACACTCGCAATTCGGTGAAGGAGCGAGACCCCATTTGTGCATGGACAAATGGAATCGCCCAACACCAGTCCGCAGGCGGTTGAGCTTAATCCAAGCTGCTCGGGGTAAGCCATCCCAACAGGCCTGGCACTGGTCTCGGGCACAAAACACGGAGCCTGGAAGCATTTTCACAGTACTCCGCGTTCCATTTGTGATTTGTCTATTCAGAGGCGCGGATGCCAAGTCTGGCAAAGTTGTCCAGGAAATTCCGCTCACCTGGCACAAACGGGCGTCTGGATCTTAGTCTCACTTGGCGAGTATCTGAGGATCCACTTAATAGACCATGCAAGATATGATCGGGGTCCAGAGATCCACAATAAGCCAAGGAGAGTGTCGCTCCCAGTCGGCGAAGCTCAGCTGGCTGAATGTTTGAGAGTATGGGTAGGTGGTCCGTTGGAGTGGGACGCAGGCATCCAGTAACTATGCGCAAGACGTCATTTAAGACACTGTCAATGAGGCGAGTGTGAGCACTGCGACACCAGACTGGCTCACAGTACTCAGCTGTTGAGTAGACTAGATACAAAGTGGCTATGCGTAGTGTTTTAGCACCAGCACCCCATCCCGAGCCCACGAGTCGCCTCAGCAGTGTGACGCGCGAGGATAGTGTTTTGCGCAATGCCACTAAATGGTGACAAAACGTGAGCGATCTGTCCAGTTTTACCCCAAGATAAGTTGGGGTTGGACAGAACGGTAAAAGTCTACCGTTGTTGTAGACCAAGGGTGGGCAACTTCTCTAGTCGGCGGGCCAGATGTGGGAAAATGGAGTCCTTTGCGGGCCGGATTATTACATGAATAGTATTCAATATTTTAATCACATATTTATTCACATATGCAAGAAATAAAATAAGAAATCGTGTTTAATATAAAGTTTAAACTTTACAAAGTTTAAAGACCAAAAAATACATAATGAATTTATTATGTGAAGTCAATGAGACATTTGTGGTCGATCAAAGTTGTTAACAAGTTGTTTGAAATCTGGCTGCATGTTTGATGTAGAAATTCTCAGTAAAGACTGCAGGTGAACATCAGTTAGATTGGAATGTAGCTTAGTCTTGTTAATGTTCATGGTCGAAAATGTTTGTTCACAAATGTATGTGGACCCAAACAGAACGAGTAGTTTCATGGCCATCTTTCTCAAGTTGGCAAACTTGGATGTATTCAGTAATGCATAAAATTTGTCAATACTTTCAGATTGGAATTTCTCTTTGAGGGTAGAGTCACACTGCAGATCAATCAGTTCCAGCTGTATAGCATCAGGCGCTTTTTCAAAGTCGGTTGTAAACGGTGATGACACAATATCAAATTCAGCACCAAGTTTTTGAAAGTCCGCAAAACGACGACCAAATTCATTATCCAGTGCGAATATCATATTGGTGTACTTTTCAGTTGACATCATTGGTTGTGCCGTAGTTGCAAGTGTTGCAAAGTGTGTTGTGTTATTCTGACTGAGCTGGCGAGAAAATAGTTTTAGTTTTACCCTGAATGCCTTCACTATTGAGTACATTTCGTGAGCAAAAGTGCCCTTCCCTTGAAGTTTAGTGTTCAGTTCATTCATATGTTCAAAGAGATCGACTGCAAATGCCAAATCTGAGAGCCATTCTGTTTGTTTGAATTGAGGAAAATCTTTATCTTTCCCTTTCATCTCCAAAAATAGTAGGATTTGCGTTTTTAGGTCCCAGACACGTCTCAGAACTTTCCCCAAACTCAACCAGCGTACAGCTGTATGATGCGGAACACCACTGTGATCCGAGTCGCAATCTTCTAGAAGCGTGATAAACTGCCTGTGATTTAGACCTCTTGCCCTAATGAAATTAACAACCTTTACAACTGGATCAACAACATGTTTCATGTCAAGCACCTTTTTACACAATACTTCCTGGTGTATTATGCAATGTAGAAATATTAATTCCCTGGTGCAATCAACCTCTGCAACACGGTCACTTAGTCTCTTCAGTAGACCAACATTCTTTCCTGTCAATGATGGACAACCATCCGTAGTAACACTGACCATGTTCTGCCATAATAATTCCATTGTACGAAGTGCATTTTTTACACATTCAAAAATATCTTCCCCAGTAGTTGTGTCTTTCATTGATTCCATAGACAGCAATTTTCGGTGATTTCAAAGTTTTCTGAAATGCCTCGTACAAAGATGAGCAGCTGTGCAGTATCATCAATGTCTGTGCTTTCATCTAATGCCAGTGAAAACAGTTGAAATGAAGGTACAAGCCCTTTCAATTGTGACGTCAGGTCTTTACCAATTGCTTCAATGCGGCGAGCCACGGTTCGTCTCGATAAACTTACTTCTTCAAACTTCTGTCTGTATTGTGGACAGACTTGATCAGCCACATCGAGCATGCACTTTTTTAAAAATTCACCATCACTGAATGGTTTGCTGTGTTTAGCAATGTTGTATGCGACCATAAAGCTGGCATGAGTGGAAGCTTCCTGGGCCAATTTGCCTTTTACAAATACATTCTGCTGCCTAGCAAGTTTTCTGTCCAGTTCTGTTGCTCTAGTTTGCCGTTCCACTGCCGATAAATTATTACCATAGTTTCCATGTTTCGTTGCATAATGACGACTAATGTTGTACTCTTTCAACACAGCAACAGTTTGATAACACAGCAAACATACTGCTTTATTGCCAACCTTTGTAAAGAAATACTTCGGCATCCATTCTTCGTTAAATGCTCGACACTCTCTGTCAACTTTACGTTTCTTGGGAAATTCCATGGTTAATAAAAGTTAATATAAAATCTAATTTCTATAAAATGTTAAAAATCTTAAATTCTAAATCTAAATGTAACTGATAACAGCTTAATTTAGCAGTTAACAATGTCCAAACGATAAAAGAACATGAAGCGCGTTTCCTATCAACTGCAGCTGACGGCCGAACCTGCCTGTGAGGCAGCGAGGAGCCGAGCCTTATTGATAATTGACGTCATAATGTATGCACCAGCCTGATAAAGAGACGGCAATAGATACGCGCCAATCACGAGGTATTGCGCAAGCCTAGGTGAGGCACGGCTCCTCGCTGCCTCCCATCTGTATTTAAATAGGGCATACGCAAATTTTGCAGTTCTAACCATAAAAATAATCGAAATGATTTCGTAACTGATAACAGCTAAAGAATAACTAACACTAACAACAACGTTGTCACACAGTAGTGGGAGATGTTTACAGCACTCTCTGCTGTGACCTAATTTCCAGCAATCGCACTAAGGCAATTGTTTGTTAGGAATGAGGCCTCGGGCTGGATAACAGAGTATGGTTAGATACAGTCTGCGGGCCGATCAAAATCCCTTCACGGGCCGGACCCGGCCCGCGGGCCGTATGTTGCCCACCCCTGTTGTAGACCTTTAGCTCACGTTTGGCCTCTCGGTTATTTAAGTAAAAGGCTGCCGTCACCGTCTTAGTGTGACTGAGCTTCAACCTCCAAGTCTGGAGATACGCTGACAGTGTGGACATGTCTTGGCTTAAGGTCCCCTCCAAGTCCTTCCAGTTTCCAGAAGAGTGCAACAATGCTAAATCATCAGCATAAGCAAACTTTCTGGAAATCATGGAAGGAAGATCGTACGTATAGATGTTAAATAGGAGGGCAGCCAAGACCGATCCCTGAGGAACGCCTAAAACTAACTGATGGACATTAAAAAATTTTTTTGATGTTTGGTTCATTCATTAATTCTTATTATACTTTAAAAATACTTTAGAATACTTTTTTAGTGAAGTCCACTTATTGTTTTTTTAAATGAAGTATTGCACGTCTATTTGAAGAAAAAACTACAAAATTAAATTATTAACTTTTTTGGAAGTACAAAGAATTAATTTTGTAAAACTTGCGCTTTCGCCGTAAGTTTCTTGATAGACTTACGATTACACTTTCAGCACCACATTTTTTATAGAATTTGCGCTTGCTCAACAATTGTTGCACTTGCTCTGCTCATTTCTGGTATCTGGTTCATTTTACAAGTTGAAACCACCTTGAAAATTGCTCACCTAAGTCAGCATTACTTAAATGAGTCAGAATCACTCAAACTAGTCAGCATCATTTACATGGGTCAGCACCACTTACTGATTCAGAATCATTTGTTAAGTCAGCATCACTTACATGAGTCAGCGTTATTTACATGATTCAGCATCACTTACATAATTTAGCACTACTTACATGAGTCAGCAATATCTCCCGAACAATCCACTTTCTATTTTCGCCCATTTTAAAGGATTTCAATTCCACTTGAAATTTTTTTAAATTTGTTTGATTGTTGTAGTTTGGACAATAGTGTCCACAACCAATGAATTCTGGACACATTTAAATCAAGTAGGTTTTTATTTCTTTCTTTTTTAAAAAGATTTTACCGGGACCGCCGCTGTTGGAAACTAGCACAAGATGGCGTGCTTTTTCATCCCAAATCATTTTCCAAAAATCTTCAGCCGTAAAGGGCAAAGGCTCTTGGGAGGAAATAAAAGTTTCTCCAGTATAAAAATTCTGTAAATGAATAAAATCATATCGTTTTTTTTTTTCATTTTCATCTCTATATTTATCCTTCTCACTTGCAAGAAAGTGACGGAGGCGCTATACATAGGGTAGGGAATTACACATGCCTGCTTCTGGTGATGCCAAGATATTGCTGTCCGGTTGAAATTTTTATTTATTTTTTTTAGTTTTATACAGATATGAGTAAAATGCAGAACTGCTTGTAAAGGTCACCAAGCAGGGGAAAGTACCGTAAAGTGTTTTTCTCAAGGGAACAACAAAATGGCGCGAGTAGGTTTTGAATCAAGGCCTTATCGATCACAAGTTTAGCCCTCTTAATCACCTGACCACGCCCAAAACAGGACATTTAGAATCAGTGGTAAATATTTTTTTTAAAAACTGCACAAACATTTCATTACATAGTTTGTTTAATTTATCTTACAGTGATGTAGCTGGCGTTGATGTAATTTGACCTTGATTTTCCTCCTCCACAAAGTAGCTCCACTCTGTTGTAATCATCTGTCGCAAATTAGGATTTTAACAAAATTTCTAGGCAAACGCACAAACAGTTTAAAACATTCACCGATAAGTTTTAAACATAAAAACTTCTTGTACTTGTACAATTTTCAAATCAGATAGAAGTTTGATTTAAATACTTTATCTCATAAAAGGGAATTATTTTTGCCCGGTAAGTGTTTTAAGTTTACTTCTTTACATTTCAAGAATTTGAGTTTTCAGTGATATCCTTCGATATTCAACAAGTATGTGTGAAACTGTTCTTTACGCATAAACTGTTAGGTAAAATTTATTTTTTTGTGAATATTTTGCATTTTGGTACATACTGTATGTATAACTGCTTGTAATCAAAAGCATTTTTTGAAATCCACAGTGTATCAAAAGATTTTTTCTTAAAATTGACAGGTTTAAAAAAGATTTAGAAACAACCAAACCACATTAACGTACACGGCACAATTGTTTGGTCCCTGTTCCTGCCCCAGTTTTCTTTAGAATTTCCTACTTCCGTGGTCTGCACCAAACCAACTTCAGACAAAGACTAAAATAATTTGGATTAAAATTCCAAATTCAGTTTTTTTAACTGCTTCTTCTCACTTGAAATTCTCGTCTAATCTCCGAAATTGAAATAGCTTTTGATTTAATCAATTCAGATTTTGAGTTCTTGATTCTATCAAAAAATTACTTCAGTTTAAATCATTAAAACTTTTAACAAATGTAAATAAAGCAAAACTTAAAACGGAATCCGATTTCATAAAATTTGAACAAAGCGTTTCCTAATTTGGATTTGTAATTCTCTATAACAAAGAATCATCTTTAAAAAACTCCTTTTCTTAATGTTTTTCTATTTAATTTTATCAAAAATTTCTTACACAAATTGATAAGTGCATCCAATGTTTTTTACACCTCTTAAACAGAAAGTTGAAAAATTGAATGTCCAAACAGAGCTTTGGCTCATATGAAAAAGAAAATTATAAAAACTGATTTTAGGTTTTTGATAAAAATTTAGAAAAATAACAGATGACATGAGAAAAAACATGTAAGAAACAAATTCAAGTTCACTTAACATACGCATTCTGCAGCTGCTGCAAACACAATAACATATCAAGCAAAACGTTTTTGAAAATAATTAAACATTTAATATTAAAGTGTAAAGAAATTTTGAAGATGTAACTTTTAAAACCGAAATGTTAAGTCAATTAATTAAATTTATTGCAGCATTTTCACAACTAATGGGCCACAGAGCCCCTTTAAGTGTGTTGAGCTTATTTTATTAAGCTATTTCAAATTTTTTCTGGAAAACATGAGTGGTTTTGTTTTGATCAATTTTTATTTTTGGTCAAAATTAACTTCTGAAAATAATTAATCTGAAGAAATTTTTTTCAAAATAAAAGACAAACATTGAAACTTTTGGTTCCGGTTTTTCTGGGCACAATGTTAGAAAAGTTAAAAACCACTGAATATATGTGGATATAAAGCTACAAATAATTAAAATAAAAAACTTTATTTTACAAAAACAATCCAAAACAATTTGATTTGACCAATGGCATCAATGCTATCTTACATAAAAAAAAACTCTTCATTTTGGCTTTTATTTTTCATTTCATGTTAATTCTTAATTTCATTCAAACAACAACGAACTTCATACTTTGCTTTTTGAGGTTCGAGAGATAATTTTTTAATTTTGTCCACTTTTTCTCTAAAAATTTCAAACATTTTTAAATGAACAAAAAGATTAAAAAACATAATATAAAAAGTAAAACATCACCCATCAAATCTAGGATTCGGAGTCACATCTTTAGCTCTTGGTTTGGAATGGCGAATTTTGACTATCCCCACTCCAACCATTGTAATGATGAGAAGCACAGACACACCCAGCCCGATCCCCAACCCGATGGTTGCACCTAAAGATGCATCTCGGATTTGTTGGTTTAAGAATTTCCGTAATTCATGATGAAAATTGAAACTACTGTAAGTGTCAGTCAACTAAAAACTTTATTTCTTCTTAAATAAAAAAGTGCAGCATTTGATACGTAGCATTCATGAGACAATACTCTTAGAAAATTCTATAATATTGCTTATACAGAATAATGAATTTTTCGTACCTAGTAAAATCAGATGATTAGATTTGTTTTTGTTACAAACGTAAATTTTTTTAAATGAACTATTTTTTAAAGCAAGAACCGATTTACACTGGTCAAACTTATTAATGGATTTAAAGTAGCGTTCAAAATTGCGTCCTTAAAATTGTGATGAAACAAGCAAGTTTCCAACATCAATATTTGAGATTTTGCATCATGCAATTAGATAAAAACATACTTTGCGTCTGAGTCAAGATGGCATTCCCTTGCTGATTAGGAGAATCGTGTTCAAGAGTGGTCACTTGGATCTGATGAGGTTTGCTTTCAATTAAAAATCCCGAAGCGTTTATTACAAAAGAAGACGTCATAACATCGTAGGTTGTGCGAGGGACCAGCCCAGAGATCTCATGACTCCTCTTTGTCGGGTCATTTATTCGAACAGACTACGATACACAGAACTAAATGTTAGTTCAACAAACAACATCCTGGTTTTAAAATTTCACTTGAAATTTTTTAATTGGTTTAAATACTGGTGAGTTGGCTTCTCGGGATTAGGGTAACCCTAACCCTAACTCTCGCCTTGACATCGGCACCCGAGATAAACTATCTTCACATCTACAGCAAAGCAACGTTCCACCGGTGATTTGGTAGAACAAGTTTGTTTTTATAAAAACTCAATCGCCTGCAACGAATCAAAACAAACCATTTTAAGACTGTTGTCGGCAGAAGTCAATTCAATCAAAAATCCGTTGAATCTCCCCAGGGGTTCCTCCCATTCTAGAAACATCATTGAATCACCTACTTCTTCTCGGATGTTGCGAGGAACAGAAGGATCTACACCAGCCAATATTGTTATAAGTTAAATTCATGTTTAACTGATGAGAATATTTTTTTAATTTTGAATATTATTGTTTAAATTTGATGCTTGTTTTTGATAGTTTGTTTGATTTTATCAAAGTTTCTTTATTTATTTTTATTATTTTAATCAAATTTACTGTTCTATTTATTAAACTGTAGTTATAAATTGTTTAGATTAAAAAAACTAGTTTTTAAATTTTAAAACAAAATTTTTCGCAAAATAAAATAAATGAATTTCTTTTATAAACAAGAAATTTAAATTATTGATATCTTGCAATCGCATATAGATTACACTGTTTTCGTAAGCTAGGTTAGTAGGTATAAAAACAAATTTATATTTGGTGAGCAACGTTTATTGATTTTAAACTTCGCAGCCACCGACGGGGACATTGATGTTTAGTTTTATATCAGTAAATTCAAAACATTTTTTGTTTGATGACGTAAAATTTCAAGGAAAAAATAAGAATGAAGAAATATGTTTTTAATTGAAAAAAATTAAAATCTGCCGTGAATCGCCTCAGAATATTTCTAAAAAGATTTAAACTTTGTTTAAATTTGAAAAATTTTAACCCTTTACAGCATAGCGTATCACATATGATACAACCAAATTAACAATTACTTTTTCATTAAAAAAAACTTTATTTTTTTAAATTTTACTTTTGAATCAAAGAAAATGCAATATTTTCATATTTAAAACTTTTTATTTTTGAAATTAAGTCCAAAATCATTTTTTAATTTAATTTTATGATTGAAAATATATTTTTTGAGCGACAGTTACTTTTGATAAAAATAAATTTAAAATTTTTTAAAGTTTTCATGTAAATTTCCGGCTGAAAAAATTATATTTTAGTTATTACTTCGTAATTATTTATTAGAAATCTTATTTTCAAATGTTTAATGTAAATTGACCAAATTATATGTATAAATGTGGTTGTATCATATATGATACAACATGTAGTAAGTCATTTCTTGCAATGTGAAACTCAAAATGCTATTTGACCGGGAAACAGGAAATTAAAAAAAGAATACTAGACGAATTTTAAAGTTACATATGGCACATTAAGTGGTTTGTTAGTATTTGACAGAAAAGCTCAGTTTTATGGCACTCTGACTTTAGATTAGGTGGATTCGGGTTCGATACTCAGTCTATCCAAGTGATTTTTTTTTCTTTATCTAGAAAAAACACTTTACGACAAATTCTTCAATGGAGTTCGCGCGGCTTATACAGTTTTAATCAGCTTGAAAAAAGAAAGCAGCAGCTTGGCCTCCATGGTTATACCAAAAAAATTAATTATAAACGTACTCTCAAAGGTTAAAAACAGAGTTGGATAGTTTTTTTTTCTTCAAATAAAAACTTTATAAAAAAAAACTATTTTGATTTAATGCAGCTATTTCATACAGAATGTCTCAGTATGGCTTATCAGAAGAAACCTGGAGGTGCTAGCTTTTCTGCTCTAGAATAGACCTAAAGAGTTTCTTATGATAAGATTACAAGAGCATCAAGCAGTTCTTCTTCTTCTTCTTTGTCGTTTGAAGGTTATCCACTCCAGGCCAGACACAAACAGGACTAGGGCCGAGGGTTTATTCTTTTACTACCCCAGACTGCTGAATTGTCTGAATCAGATGCTGGCAGTGATGTCATTAAGCCAGCATCGAGTTTCGTCATCCAAAACCGTGAGACCTCGTGCTTCATGTGGTGCTCGATGTATAGGACACGCTGTTAGTACATGGTCTGCCGTTTGCTCAGAAGCGCCACACTCGCGATTCGGTGAAGGAGCGAGACCCCATTTGTGCATGAACAAATGGAATCGCCCAACACCAGTCCGCAGGCGGTTGAATCTAACCCAAGCTACTGGAAGTAAGCCCATGCCAACAGACCTGGCACCGGTCCCGGGCACAAAACACGGAGCCTGGAAGCATTTTCACAGTACTCCGTTATCCATTTGTGATTTGTCCATTCAGAGGCGCGGATGCCAAGACTGGCAAGGTTTTCCAAGAGATTCCGCGCACCTGTCACAAACGGGCGTCTGGATCTTAGTATCGCTTGGCGAGTATCTGAGGATCCACTTAAAATACCATACAAAATATGATCGGGGTCCAGAGATCCACGGTAAGCCAAGGAGAGTGTCGCTCCCATTCGGCAAAGCTCAGCTGGCTGGATGCCTGAGAGTACAGGTAGATGGTCTGTTGGAGTGGGACACAGGCATCCAGTAACTATGCGCAAGGCGTCGTTCAAGACACTGTCAAGGAGGCGAGTGTGAGCACTGCGACACCAGACTGGTGCACAGTACTCAGCTGCTGAGTAGACTAGAGACAAGGTGGCTATGCGTAGTGTTTTAGCACCAGCACCCCATCCCGAGCCCATAAGTCGCCTCAACAGTGTGACGCGCGAAGATAGTGTTTTGCGCAATCCCACTAAATGGTGACGAAACGTGAGCGATCTGTCCAATTGAGCGATTTGTCGGCAGCGTGGTCGAGTGGTTAAAGCACCGGACTGATGATCAGCATGGTCTCGGTTCAAAACCCACTTGCGCCATTCTGTTGTGTCCTTGGGAAAGACACTTTACGGCACTTTCCCCTGCTTGGTGGTCTTGACAAGCAGTTCTAAATTGCAGTCATATCTCTATTAAATTACTAGCGGACAGCAATATCTTGGCATCTCCGGAAGCAGGTCGGGGTAAATTACTTACCCTATGTATAGCGCCTCCGTCGCTTTCCTGCGAGTCAGGAGGATAAATATAGAGATAAAAAAAAAAAAAAAAAATTTTACTCCAAGATAAGTAGGGGTTGGACAGAACGGTAAAAGTCTACCGTTGTTGTAGACCTTTAGCTCACGCTTGGCTTCTCGGCTATTAAGTGAAAGGCTGCCGTCACCGTCTTAGTGTGACTGAGCTTCAATGGCCAAGTCTGGAGATACGCTGAAAGTGTAGACATGTTTTGACTTAAGTTCCCCTACAAGTCCTTCTAGTTTCCAGAAGAGTGCAACAATGCTAGATGGCCCAGATGGTACGTGCTTTCAGGCAGCCTGGGCCGTGAGTAAGTCTGTTCATTGATTCTAGAAATGACAGACTGAAACCGAACCTACTAAAATAGAAGGGTATCCACCCACTCCGATGTTCAGTGTGAGTCTGCTAATCAGATGGTAGGTGCTTTCACGCAGCCTGGGCCGTGAGTAAGTCTGCTCATTGATTTTAAAATGACAGACCAAAACCGAACCTACCAAAACGGAAGGGTATCCACCCATTCCGATGTTCAGTGTGGGTCTGTTAATCGGCAAACGTCCTTTTCAGGACGGGGCAATGTCAGGATAAAACTGCCCTTTTCAGGGCACATTGACAACAAGTTCCGAAGACCCACTATTCTTCAGCTGAACATCGAAGGCCTCACTGCAAGCAAGATGAATGTTCTTCATCACCTCGCTATGCAGTCTGAGGCACTCGTCATCCTACTGCAGGAGACCCACTGCACTGATGCAGAGAAGTTGGTGCTACCACACTACCAACTAGCTGGGTCTTCTTTAAGCAGGAAGCATGGCCTTGCCACGTTTGTCCACGAGCGACTGAGATACACGCTTTTGGACCAATCTCCACCGACATCGGAGATCGAGTGGCTGTGTGTGGACGTTGATGGTTATAAAATAGTCAACGTCTACAAACCACCGCCAACGCGATTGCGAACCCTGGATCTCCCAGTGTTTCCTCACCCCTGTCTTTACGCTGGCGATTTTAACTGTCGTCATGCTGACTGGGGTTATGATGACAACAGTCCAGATGGTGAGTGCTTGGCTGGATGGGCAAGTATTAATTGTCTTGCCCTCCTATATAATGCCAAGTACGCTGCCAGTTTTTATTCCGGCCGCTGGAACACTGGCACCAATCCAGACCTAGCTTTCGCTAGCGTAGGTCCAAACAGTCGCTTACCGGATAGACGTGTCCTTGAGAAGTTCCCCAGGTCACAACATCGACCCTCGCTTATTACACCACCAAGGTATGCTATGGCAGTGCCAAGCATGCCTGTTAAGCGATGGAACTTCCGCTAAGCCAATTGGAGTCACTACATTGCTTTGACGAATAAATTCGCAAAGACTTTGTTTCCGCCTGATTCACTTGATGTGGATGCGGCTTACCAGGACTTCTGTAACATTATTAAGAAAGCAGCCAAGAAGACTATCCCACGCGGGTATCGAAACAACTATATTCCGTGTTGGGATGCAGAGTGTGAATCCCTCTATAAAACCTTTCTGCAGTCTCCTCAGGGAGACGACTCAAGTTTGGCTGCTACAACTCTGCTTGCCAAGCTTGACAGAAAACGGAGGGATCGATGGTCCGAAGCAGTTCGGAGCATTGACTTCTCACACTCTAGTCGAAAAGCGTGGAGTATTTTGAACAACCTTACTGGTAGGTCACGACACTCTCCTCGTCATTGTCCCGTTTCAGTCGATGCTATTGCATCTCAGCTGGTTAGAAATGGGAAATACGAGGCTGTTGACCGCAAGTCATTTCGACTTGTCTTTCAAGAAGTGTCTGACCTTTGGAGGGCCACAACACCAGACGCAGTAAATATCTCTGACAATTTTTCACAGAGAGAATTTGCTGCTGCCCTTCAACATTTAAAACCAGGTAAAGCTCCGGGTCCTGATTCCATCTGCCCCGAGCTTATACTCCATGCCGGAGCTGCTTTGAAGTCCTGGTTACGTGACTTCCTCTCTTCCTGTTTGCGCCGACTCAAAATTCCCAAGATCTGGAGAAGAGCGCTTGTGGTCGCGATCCCAAAACCAGCAAAGCCCGTGGGGGACCCAAAGAGTTATCAACCGATATCTCTGCTCTGTGTCCCCTACAAGATCCTCGAGAGGCTTATCTACGCCCGCGTTGAACCATTAATCGATCCACTGCTCCCTAAAGAGCAGGCTGGGTTCCGACGCGGGAAGTCAACCGTAGATTAAGTTGTTCTGCTAACCCAGAACATCGAGGATTCTTTCGAGGCTAAAAAGAAGGCCGGTGCCGTATTTATCGATCTGACAGCTGCTTATGACACTGTCTGACACCGTGGCCTTATCTGCAAGCTGCTGAGACTTCTTCCGGATAAGCACATGGTCAAAATGATCATGGAGCTTGTCCGAAATCGAAGTTTCACCCTTACCACCGGTGACAGCAAGCAAAGCAGGCTACGCCGTCTTAAAAACGGCGTTCCTCAGGGATCGGTCTTGGCTCCCCTCCTATTTAACATCTATACGTACGATCTTCCTTCCATGATTTCTAGAAAGTTTGCTTATGCTGATGATCTAGCATTGTTGCACTCTTCTGGAAACTGGAAGGACTTGGAGGGTACCTTAAGCCAAGACATGTCCACACTGTCAGCGTATCTCCAGACTTGGAGGTTGAAGCTCAGTCACACTAAGACGGTGACGACAGCCTTTCACTTAAACAACCGAGAGGCCAAACGTGAGCTAAAGGTCTACAACAATAGTAGACGTTTACCGTTCTGTCCAACCCCTACATACCTTGGGGTAAAACTGGACAGATCGCTCACGTTTCGTCACCATTTAGTGGCATTGCGCAAAAAACTATCATCGCGCGTCACACTGTTGAGGCGACTCGTGGGCTCGGGATGGGGTGCTGGTGCTAAAACACTACGCATAGCCACCTTGTCTCTAGTCCACTCAACAGCTGAGTACTGTGCGCCAGTCTGGTGTCGCAGTGCTCACACTCGCCTCATTGACAGTGTCTTGAATGACGCCTTGCGCATAGTTACTGGATGCCTGCGTCCCACTCCAACGGACCACCTACCCGTACTTTCAGGCATCCAGCCAGCTGAGCTTCGCCGACTGGGAGCGACACTCTCCTTGGCTTATCGTGGATCTCTGGACCCCGATCATATTTTGCATGGTCTGTTAAATGGGTCCTCAGATACTGGCCAAGTGAGACTAAGATCCAGACGCCCGTTTGTGCCAGGTGCGCGGAATCTCTTGGACAATCTTGCCAGACTTGGCATCCGCGCCTCTGAATGGACAAATCACAAATGGAAAATGGAGTACTGTGAAAGTGCTTCCAGGCTCCGTGCTTTTGTGCCCGGGACCAGTGCCAGGCCTGTTGGGATGGGCTTACCCCGAGCAGCTTGGGTTAAGCTCAACCGCCTGCGGACTGGTGTTGGGCGATTCCATTCGTCCATGCACAAATGGGGTCTCGCTCCTTCACCGAATTGCGAGTGTGGCGCCTCAGAGCAAACCGCAGACCATGTACTAACAATGTGCCCCATACATCGGGCACCACATGGAGCACGCGGTCTGACGGTTTTGGATGACGAAACTCGATGCTGGCTTAATAACATCACTGCCAGCATCTGATCCAGGCAGTGCAGCTGTCTGGGGTAGTAAAAGGATAAACCCTCGGCCCCAGTTCTGTTTGTGTCTGGCCTGGAATGGATGCCCTTCAAACGATGACGAAACGATGACGACGAGCAAACGATTTTTTCAGGACGGGGCAATACTAGGATCAAGCAGTTGAGAAGATGATGAATAACGTTCATCTTGCTTGTAATGTAACGTTGGAAGTTCAGCTCAATCACGGTGCACCGTAAGAACTTGTTGACAATGTTCACTGATAACTTTCCTGTTCTGCAAAAGACGCTTTTCCATTAGAAGGCAGTGGCTGAAATAGTGGATGGGTAGATATTCTTCAGTTTTGGCGAAATCGATTTCAGTTTGTCTTCAAAACAGCAAAAACATTTTTTTACTCTTAGCCTGGGCTGCTAGATAGCATCACCTCACGGCTTATTGGTAAATTTTCTAGAAACTGAGAAAATTTAAGACAGTCATAAGAGTAAAACAAGAAAACCATTCACAAACAAAGAAACTCTTGATAGAAAAACAGTGGAAAAACGCTTCTTTTTTGTCAATTGTATAAGCTTGCTTAGATGAAAATTGGCATTTTCTTGAATGAAAAATGCCATGTCAATGTTGTAATATACATTTTTACTATCAGCACCTCTATTTTTTCTCCTAACTTGCAGGAAATGGTGGGGCGTCCTCTTCAGGCCAACTGTCAAGGGATTATCGCAACTTACTTTCAGAGATCGCAATACATGTATATTGCTGCCGATTGAAATTTTTGATATATAAATTTTTAGTTTTTATTTAAAGGTAAGGCTGAAATTTAAAGATATTTGATAAAATCGTTAAGCCAAGAACAGAAATGTGATCAAAAGTTCAAAACTTTTTACTTTTAAAAGTTTTTACTAAAAACAAAACAAATTCAAGTAGTTTTCTAACTGTAGCCCAGGCGATCATGTCACTCTAAATACAGCGCTAATACCCATCTACCCTATGCTGACGACTGTTTTTAATCTAGTTATGCTTTTGTACACATTGTTTGAAAAATTGTGTAAAACTTTTCTTTAATAAAGGCTAAATTTTATTCTGAAAGTTTTTTGCAAAATCTTCTCGAAGCACATTTTGTACCATATATAATACAACTATAAAATCACCCCAATTTTTATTTTTTTAATTTTTCATAAATTAACATTAATTTAGATGCATTTAATACGTGTCCGGAATTTTCGCCGCAAGAAAATTCTCCGTAGGAAAATTCGCCGCACCGCATTTTTGCCGCAACTTGGTACAAATTGGCAGACTTTACCCATACAATGGTTTATACCAGGGGTCGGAAACCCCCGGCATGCGTGTCAATCATGGCACGAGAAGTGATTTTATACGGCACGCGGCGTCGTGATGAAATCGAAGTGAAGATCTTTTTTTTTTTTAGAGAACATCCTGATTTTGGGAGAAAAATAGGAAAATCGGATATAAAATCGAATTGAAGACATCGGCACGCAAACGTATATTTTGACATTGAATTTCACAACTTGGCACACTGGAAAGAAAACGTTGCCGACCCCTGGTTCATACAGTGAAAAGTAGTAAAGGTGGTGCAAAACTCTAGGGTTAGTTTAGAGTTAGGGTTAGGTTAGAGTTAGGGTTAGGTTAGAGTTAGGGTTAGGTTAGAGTTAGGGTTAGGTTAGAGTTAGGGTTAGGTTAGAGTTAGGGTTAGGTTAGAGTTAGGGTTAGGTTAGAGTTAGGGTTAGGTTAGAGTTAGGGTTAGGTTAGAGTTAGGGTTAGGTTAGAGTTAGGTTAGAGTTAGGGTTAGGTTAGAGTTAGGGTTAGGTTAGAGTTAGGGTTAGGTTAGAGTTAGGGTTAGGTTAGAGTTAGGGTTAGGTTAGAGTTAGAGTTAGGTTAGAGTTAGGGTTAGGTTAGAGTTAGGGTTAGGTTAGAGTTAGGGTTAGGTTAGAGTTAGGGTTAGGTTAGAGTTAGGGTTAGGTTAGAGTTAGGGTTAGGTTAGAGTTAGGGTTAGGTTAGAGTTAGGGTTAGGTTAGAGTTAGGGTTAGGTTAGAGTTAGGGTTAGGTTAGAGTTAGAGTTAGGGTTAGGTTAGAGTTAGGGTTAGGTTAGAGTTAGGGTTAGGTTAGAGTTAGGGTTAGGTTAGAGTTAGGGTTAGGTTAGAGTTAGGGTTAGGTTAGAGTTAGGGTTAGGTTAGAGTTAGGGTTAGGTTAGAGTTAGAGTTAGGGTTAGGTTAGAGTTAGGGTTAGGTTAGAGTTAGGGTTAGGTTAGAGTTAGGGTTAGGTTAGAGTTAGGGTTAGGTTAGAGTTAGGGTTAGGTTAGAGTTAGGGTTAGGTTAGAGTTAACGTACTTTTTGTGAATAGAAATTGCAGAAGAGATTAGAGAAATGTTGATAGTGGTAAATCATAGTGGTAGATCATATTTTTTGGGTGGATCACATACTATACCGGCTTTGAATAATCTATACTCGCCAGTCGAGTTTGTTCTGTTAGAGGCCCCACTTGCAGTTTGTATCAAGTTGATATAGTCAGCCATGCTTCCATAAATGGAGTTTGTTCCGTTCGTATACGGCAAAAATTCTGTGCTGCGAAAATTCCGTGCGGCCAATTTTCCTACGGCGAATTTTCTTGCAGCCAAATTTCCTACGTCGAATTTTCTTGCAGCGAAAATTCCTAGAACCCATTTAATGGTTTTTAAGCTTAATTTAATTTTTTTTGTTTAAATTTAAAAACTCATGCAGTAAGGGTTGACAAATAATTGTGTAGTGCAGTTGACAAATAATGTAATTAGATTCAATTCATAATCTAAATGAAACTCACGTGTAGTGAACTTTGAACTCAACTTCCCGCCTTCTCCAACGGAGTTATTTGCGTTTACACTCACAGAGACGTTGCTTCCTGGGGAAAGTTCCGTCAACACATACGAAAAGAATATCTGACCAAAGATTGAGCTAATTGCCCTCTTCTTTGCCGTTTTATTAACAAGTTTCCATTCTATGACGTAATAATTAATAGCTTCGCCTCCATTGGGCTTCTTCCATTTAACGCAGACTTCTGTTTCACTTTTGTTTAGAGAAGCAGTGCATTGTTTTAATTGTTGCGGAAAGTTTGGTTCTACAAAAAATGACAAAGATCTTTACTTTTTATTTTTGTTTAAATTTTAAATAATTTCCAAAGCCAAACTACGTTAGATCAAAATGCAGGAGACATATACTGTACTTGTAGTGAAACTGGCCGAAGTAAGTAAGTAAGCCGAGAATATTATACTGCAAAGCTGTTTTTAAATTATTTTTAGATGTTCTTGTTACCTCTTTGATTTCCAAAACCTTTATACTGACAAATTATATCTTTAATCCAGCTATTTTCCATAAATTACGGCAAACTTTAAAAGCTTTTTATCTTTTTCTTTTTTCAAATAGTATTCTTTAAAATTGTATGTTATGGCGCCGCCGTTTTTACAATGGACTGGTTTGGCCTTTGTCATTTTGGTCTTAAGTTATAATTTAAAATCTTTAAAACCTCCCAAACGATTTGCAAGTTACGAGTTACTTTCTTAAATTTTTTAATTTTTGACAAAACATATAAGATGCAAAGTTTCTGTTAGTCGACATTAATCATGTTTACATAACTGGTAGAAAGATGACATAAAAAACTATAATAACAAGTTTATTTTATTTTTATTTTTTATTTTATTTTATCTCTATATTTATCCTCCTGACTGGCAGGAAATCGACGAAGGCGTTGATACATAGGGTAGGCAATTACCAAGACCTACTTCCGGAGATACCAAGATATTGCTGTCCGCTTGTAATTTAGTAGAGATATGACTGTAATTTAGAACTGCTTGCCAGGACCACCAAGCAAGGGAATGTTCCGTAAAGTGTCTTTTCCAAGGACACAACAGAATGGCGCGAGTGGGTTTTGAACCAAGACCGCGTTGGTCACGAGTCCGGCGCTTTTACCATTCCAACACGCTGCCAACACCATTTGACCACGCTGCCGATAAGTAGATTAAAAATCTTTTAATTGAGGTTCACCGCAACTAAATTCTCAATAAATTTCAAAAACTGAGCTAAAATTGTTTTACAACGGTAGTTCATGCCGTAAACCTTTAGTTTGTTTTTTTTTTCATATTATATATATCTTTTTCATTTGCAGAATAGCGACGGAGGCACGATTTTTAACATAAACAGCAAAATATGGA
Source organism: Diplosoma virens (assembly GCA_963680785.1). NCBI lineage: Eukaryota > Metazoa > Chordata > Ascidiacea > Aplousobranchia > Didemnidae > Diplosoma > Diplosoma virens. The sequence goes on along the minus strand of OY796889.1, from coordinate 43,964,430 downwards.
ACCTGAAAGTTTATTAAAGCTGATAATAAAATACATATAACACTACAGCTTTTGAAAGCTGCTTTATGATATCAACAAATCTAATTCAAAATAATAAAAAGATGGTTCAATCGTAGAACTTTGCATATTTAAATAAACTGTTTTTGATAAACTGTCGTTTTAATAAAATATATTTGGGTAAGCTGTTGTAATACCAATAAGCAATTATCCCGACCTGCTTCCGGAGGTGCCAAGAAATTGCTGTCCGGTTCAAATTTTTATTTCTTTGAATAGTTTTTATTTAGAAATATGATTGAAATTTGGAACTGCTTGCCAAGGCGCTAAGCAAGGGAAAGTACCATAAAGCGTCATTCCCAAAGACACAAGAGAATGACGCAATTAGGCTTTATACCACGAACGTGTCGATTGGTTTCGCCAGCAATACGCTGCCCACAAATAATTATTGGAAACAGTTTGCGCAAAACAAAGCAAGTATTTTTCATAACTTTTATATCCTCGTTTAGTAGAGTAAGTTAAGAAGTGACAACAAACACTTGGCGTGAGAAAAGACGCGTGAGTGACGTTTTTTATTTTACAATTGAAGCAGAAGAATATTTCTTAGAATGATTCAAATGATGACAAAAGGAACTAGCTTTGACTGGAAAAAAAAGAAAGAAAAATTTAAATAAAGATAAAGAGAAATTACCAGAAAACAAAGTTGCAGTTTGAAACACCAACTAAAAATTAAATTTTGTTTAATTTTAGTAATTAATTTATTTTACAACATGGCTTAATTTAGGAATTTCTTGGGAATTTGTCCTTTTCAAGGGAACTCTGCTTAATCAAGAAAGCAGCAAAGCTGTGCAAAAAAAGACTGCATGTAATTTATTTAATTGATGCAAGATGTATAATGCAGGATGTTTAAATTACTAAAAGATAGAAAGTTAATGTACTTGACATTATAAATACAGCAAGCTATGCTTTGATAAGTTCAGTTTAGATTATAAAGTAAATGTAGGTAGATCGACTGATTGTAGTTTCGCAAAAACTAAAGAAGAAAACCTAGCGGTTAAAACACTTAGCCTAGCTCAACCAATTAAGAAACAAAGTTACATCAATTAAATGCCTAAAATATTTACGGTCAATGAGAAGTAATTAAAAGAATTGCGATGTTTACAAATTGCGACAACCACTGCAAAATTCTTGCTATGAATTAAAAAACATTGTTATTCATGAAAGAACGGTGTAAAGGTAAATAAATGAAAATAAACGCTACTATATTTCCCCGATAGGCGTCAATAAAAGGAAAAGTTTGAAAAAGCGGAATAAATGCAATAAGCTGGCTATTTTGCAAATGACCAACTTCTGGTTTTAATGACCAACCCCTGCAAAAGAATAAAAATGAAATTGCTGCTTTTAAGCAAGAAGCTGGGTAATATATTTACAACCGAATCAAAAAAACGCCATTAGTCAAAAAAATGTTGTTTTTTTAATAATTCTATTCCAAAGTAAGCAACATGACTAACAATAAAGCGAATGGTAAAAGATAAACCAGAATAAAATATAACAACTCACTTGTCGCAAACGTTTGTGGATTTGAAGGTTGACCATGACCAGCGCTGTTGTTTGCTTTCACTTGAAATTGATAATTTGTATTTGAAGTTAAATTATCAACAGTCACCATATTTGTATTTATTCCAATCATTACATCCACTTCATCTTGTATGATAGTGTAAGTTTCCATTGCAGACCCAGAAAGATCATCCCATTGTAATGTGATGGATGAGGTTGCTGATGATGATGATGTTGGTGGATTGGGTTGGCCAGGAACTACAAATACAGATCAATTTCGAGTAAAAAGTTTCTCAAGAAGTAAGCGACATGACTAACGATAAAGCGAATGGTAAAAAATAAACCAGAATAAAATATAACAACTCACTTGTCGCAAACGTTTGTGGATTTGATGGTTGACCATGACCAGCGCTGTTACTTGCTTTCACTTGAAAATGATAATTTGTATTCGAAGTTAAACCATCAACAATCGCCATGTTTGTATTTATTCCAGTCATCACATCAATTCCATCTTGTATAACAGTGTAAGTTTCCATTGCAGATCCAGGAAGATCATCCCATTGCAATGTGATGGATGAAGTTGATAATGATAACAATGTTGGTGGATTGGTTTGATCAGGAACTAAAAACATACTATGTTTCAAACTCGAAAACCATGCCAAGAACTTTTAGCGCTTCAAACCATTCCTTATTTAATTTTTGGAGGGTGGCCAAGTAAATTGAAAAGCTGTCATTATAACAAACGCGATCAACACTGTTTTGGATCAAATTCTACTCGGGTCATTATTTTTGTTTTTAAAAAAACACCTCAGACACTTTCTTCTTCTTGAGGGTCTTAGGAAAAGTTTTAAATTTCGGTCTTCTTTTTTGTGTAGGAGAATGTTCTTTTTAAAGGATTTTTAAATTATTCGGCATTTGTTTATTATCCAACTGAGCAAGCTCTCATCCACAACGGTCAAACAATGAACTCCATCTGGAGGATAATTCATAGTGAATGATGTTAGTGCATGGTTTGTAGTTTGTTTCTTTGCACCACACTCCCAGGTCACAGTGGCTGCCATATCTCACCTGTACATGGTTGTGTGGAAGAGGCCGACGCCAGCTTGAAGACAATTGAATCTGACCCAGGTGGACCTGTGAAAACACCTGCCCATGGTTAGGTACTGACGTCAGCAATGAAGTCTGGCAGAGTTTTCCAGTTACTCAACTTCCATTGAAAGTTTTTCCAACGCAATTCATCGGATTCTAACCAATGCCCGCCAGCAAGTAGATAAAAAATCTTGAGCAGTAACAGCAGCATCAATACAGCTACTAATGGTGTCTTGATTTAAGCTTTCAATGTTGTCTGTAGAAAAGAGATGAAAGATTGTTATGCCAAAAATGCTCAGGCTCCAGTGCACGTCAGATTAAAAACAGTAAGGCTTTCTTGCGTTGACGCTCACATAACTAAATGCTAGCTAAGTCTCCATTAATGAAGTGTGGGACATAAACAACTACTGACTAAATACATAGCATCATTTTCCTGTTTATAAGAGTGTGATCACTGCGACACTGCACAGGCGTGCAAAACTTAGCAGTGCAATTAACTCATTGCCTGGGTAGCTGTGCGAAGTGTTGGACCACCCTTACCACAACTCGATTCAGGTGTCAGCTCAATAGCCTGACGCGTGTTTTTGTTTTTTGCGCAGTGACTCCAGGTGCCCGAAATCGTGAGTGATCTTTCTGACTTGAAACCGAGGTGGGTTGGGTTGGGAGAGCGAGGAAAAAGAAAACTAATAAAAGTTTGAAACGAAGAAAAAAATACTAATGTGTACACAGATAGAGCACTAGCAATGCTAGGTGAAGTATCGATATTGGTCATTTTGCTGGAAAAAGGAGCTTTTTTTGTGGTGACTCAAACTTTTAATCATTGTTCATTATCACTAAAAAATTTCCCAACAAGTCTGCTAATCGGCAAACGTCCTTTTCAGGATGGGGCAATGCTAGGATAAAACTGCCCTTTTCAGGGCACATTGCCAACAAGTTCCGAAGACCCACTATTCTTCAGCTCAACATCGAAGGCCTCATTGCAAGCAAGATGAATGTTAATATAAACACTGTTACCAGGGATATTACTTATTTTAAAATTCATTGTTCTTCTGTTAAAATCAGAGGCAAGTAAAACTTCAACAAATACAAAAGGCGTAATATTTATTAAAGAACTCAACGACGTTTCGTCCGTTGCATCGGGCGGACTTCTTCAGGTAAAAGCAGAACACAACGCGCACCGTATTTACAAACCAAGAAGTTAAAAACACAAACCAACAAACACAAGGTGAGAACCGAACATACAGAACGATTTCATAATTACTTAGTGCAAAAGAAACAAATTTAACAGGTTGAAAACCCACTTTAGTTGAGATTTTTTATATTGCTATATATTTTTGGAAAAACATTACGATCTTTATCATTTATTGAATTTTTTGTATTATTAATATATAATGATTCTAAAAATTTGCGTTTATCATAGTCAATGTTATAATCCAATATTTCAAAATTACCAAAATCAATCCTATGTTCACAATTAAAACAATGCTTAACCAATGCAGTTTTTTTATTCAAATCGTCTTCTTTTAGTTTAGCCAAATTAATCGGTTTCAAATCACGTTTATGTTCCGATAAGCGATTTTGTATTTGTTGAAGTTTTACTTGCCTCTGATTTTACCAGAAGAACAATGAATTTTAAAATAAGATGAATGTTCTTCATCACCTCGCTATGCAGTCTAAGGCACTCGTCATCCTACTGTTGGAGACCCACTGCACTGATGCAGAGAAGTTGGTGCTTCCAAACTACCAAGTAGCTGGGTCTTCTTTAAGCAGGAAGCATGGCCTTGCCACGTTTGTCCACGAGCGACTGAGATACACGCTTTTGGACCAATCTCCACCGACATCGGAGATCGAGTGACTGTGTGTGGACGATGATGGCTATAAAATAGTCAACGTCTACAAACCACTGCCAACGCGATTGCGAACCCTGGATCTCCCAGTGTTTCCTCACCCCTGTCTTTACGCTGGCGATTTTAACTGTCGTCATGCTGACTGGGGTTACGATGACAACAGTCCGGACGGTGAGTGCTCAGCTGGATGGGCAAGTATTAATTGTCTTGTCCTCCTATATAATGCCAAGTACGCTGCCAGTTTTACGTATTCCGGCCGCTGGAACACTGGCACCAATCCAGACCTAGCTTTCGCTAGCGTAGATCCAAACAGTTGCTTACCGGATAGACGTGTCCTTGAAAAGTTTCCCAGGTCACAACACCGACCTTCGTTTATTACACCACCAAGGTTTGCTACGGCGGTGCCAAGCTTGCCTGTAAAGTGATGGAACTTTTGCAAGGCCAAATGGAGTCAATACATTGCTTTGACGAATAAATTCCCAAAGACTTTGTTGCCGCTTGATTCACTTGGTGTGGATGCGGCTTACCAGGACTTCTGTAACACCATTAAGAAAGCAGCCAAAAAGACTATCCCACGCGGGTATCGAAATAACTATATTCCGTGTTGGGATGCAGAGTGTGAATCCCTCTATAAATTTTTCTGCAGTCTGAGCAGATCGCTCACGTTTTGTCACCATTTAGTGGCATTGCGAAAAAAAACTATCCTCGCGCGTCACACTGCTGAGGCGACTCGTGGGCTCGAGATGGGGTGCTGGTGCTAAAACACTACGCATAGCCAACTTGTCTCTTGTCTACTCAACAGCTGAGTACTGTGCGCCAGTCTGGTGTCGCAGTGCTCACACTCGCCTCATTGACAGTGTCTTGAACGACGCCTTGCGCATAGTTACTGGATGCCTGTGTCCCACTCCAACGGACCACCTACCCATACTCTCAAACATCCAGCCAGCTGAGCTTGGCCGAATGGGAGCGACACTCTCCTTGGCTCATCGTGGATCTCTGGACCCCGATCATATCTTGTATGGTATTTTAAGTGAGTCCTCAGATACTTGCCAAGTGAGACTAAGATCCAGACGCCTGTTTGTGCCAGGTGCGCGGAATCTTTTGGACAACCTTGACAGACTTGGCATACGCGCTTCTGAATGGACAAATCACAAATGGATAACGGAGTACTGTGAAAATGCTTCCAGGCTCCGTGTTTTGTGCCCGAGAGCAGTGTCAGGCCTGTTGAGATGGGCTTACCCCGAGCAGCTTGGGTTAAGCTCAACTGCCTGCGGACTGGTGTTGGGCGATTCCATTTGTCCATGCACAAATGGGGACTTGCTCCTTCACCGAATCGCGAGTGTGGCGCCTCTGAGCAAACGGCAGACCATGTTCTAACAGCGTGCCCTATATATCGGGCACCACATGGAGCACGATGTCTGACGGTTTTGGATGACGAAACTTGATGCTGGCTTACTAACACCACTGCTAGCATCTGATTCAGACAATTCAGCAGTCTGGGGTAGTAAAAGTATAAACCCTCGGCCCCAGTCCTGTTTGTGTCTGACCTGGAGTAGATACCCTTCAAACGACGACGACGTAAACTATGTTTTAAAATATATCGGCTACACTTTTTATTCTGAAAGAAGAAGAGAGATTAAAAATATTGCCAAGACAAGGAGAATATTGGTCAGAACTCAGAAAATCTAGGAGGGAAAGAAAATTCAAATTTTAAATTGTGCATGTTTAGAAGACAGTTTAGATAATCAGATGCTTACTTCAGATTGATTAGTTGGAAATATGGTTAGTTAAGAGGCCAAGGTGACAGGTGCTTTCTCGCAACCTGGGCCATAAGTAAGACTTTTATGGCTGTTAAACATGACCGACCAAAATTAGAACTATCAAAATTGTTGGCAGCGTGGTCGAATGGTTAAAGCGACGGGCTCGTGACCAACACGGTTTCGGTTCAAAACCCAGTCGCGCCATTCTGTTGTGTCCTTGGGAAAGACACTTTCTCCTGATTGGTGGTCTTGGCAAGCAGTTCTAAATTACAGTCATATCTTTATTAAATTACAAGTGGACAACAATATCTTGGGATCTCCGGAAGTAGGTCGGGATAATTGCCTACCCTATGTATTAGCGCCTTCGTCGATTTCCCGCGAGTCAGGAGGATAAATATAGATATTAAAATTAAAATAAAAAAAAGATGGAAAGGTATCTACCTATTGCGATGTTCCGCGAGGGTCTGCTAATCGGCAGACGTTCTTTGCAGGACGGAAAATGTCTGGAAAAAATTGCCTTTTTTAGCGCACATTGCCAACAAGTTTCGAGGACCCACTATTCTTGAGCTGAACATCGAAGGCCTCGCTTCTAGTAAATTAAACCCTCTTTATTATATTGCTTTGTAGTTTGAGGCAATCGTCATCCTATTATATAAAAACCACTGCACCAATGCGGAGAAATTAGTACTTCTAAACTACCAACTAGCTGGGTCTTCCTTAAGCAGGAAGCATGGCCTTGCCACGTTTGTCTACAAGCGACTAAGGTGCAAACTTTTGGATCAATCTTCATCACCGACATCAAAGATTGAGTGCTTGTGCGTGGACTTGATGGTTATAAAATAGTCAACGTCTACAAACCTTTACCAACGCAACTGCAATCCTTAGATCTCCCAGTCTTTCCTCACCCCTGTCTTTACGCTGGCGATTTTAACTGTCGTCATGCTGACTGGGGTTACGATGATGACATTCCGGTCGGTAAGTGCTTGGCTGGCTGAGAAAGTATTAATTGTCTTGTCCTCCTATATAATGCCAAGAACGCTGCCAGTTTTTATTCCGGCCTCTGGAACACTGGCACCAATCCAGATCTAGCTTTCACTAGCGTAGGTCTTAACACTCGCTTAACGGATACACGTGTACTTAAAAAGTTCGCCAAGTTACAACTTAGACCTCTGCTTATCAAACCACCAAGGTTTACTTTGTCAGTGCCAAGCATGCCTGTAAAGCGATGGAACTTTTGCAAGGCCAAATGGAATTACTACATTGCTTTGACGAATAAATTTGTAAAGATCTTATTGCAGTCTTATTCACTTGATGTGCATGAGGCTTAACAGGAATTTTGTAACATCATCAAAAAAACACACAAAAAAACTATCACACGCGATTATCGATAATCGAAGAAGTTCGGAAAATTGACTTTTCACACTCTAGTCAAAAAGCATGGAATATTTTGAACAATAATTACTGGTAATTCACAATACTCTCCTCGTCACTGTCCTGCCTCAGCTGATACTATTGCATCTCACTTAGTCAGAAATGGGAGATACGAGGCTGTTGACCGCAAGTCATGTCGACTTGTTTCTCAAAAAATGTTTGATCATTGGACGTTCTCAACGCCAGACCCAGTTGTGGTCGTGGTTGTCGTATGAAAAAACATCCACTCCAGGCCAGACACAAACAGGAATGGAGCTAACGTTTATTTTTTTACTACCGCAGGCTGTACTGCCTGGATCAGATTCTGGCAGTGATGTTGTTAATCCAGTATAGAGTTTTGCTATCCAAAATCGTCAGATCTTGTGCTCCATGTGGTGTCCACTGTATGGGGGACGCTATTAGGAGGTACTCTCAGATTTGCTCAATGGCACCGCACTCGCAATTCAGTGAAAGAGCAAGACCCCGTTTGTTCGTGGAAAAATGGAATCGCCCAACACCAGTTTATAGGCAATTGAGATTAGCCCAAGCTCTTTGGGTCATGTTCATTTCAACAATTGTGGCTTTGTTCTGGGTATCAAAAGGCGGAGCCTGGATATATTCTCGCAGTACTCCGCGTTCCATTTTTAGCATTACACCACCACATCACCAAGGTTTGCTTTGTCAGTACCCGATTCAGTGAATCCATCAAAGCCCACCAACAAGATTTGCTTTGTCAATACCAGACTCAGTAAATATCTCTGAGAATTTCTCAGAGAGAATTCACTGCTACTCTCCAACACTTGAATCCAGGTAAAGATCCAGGCCTTAATTCCATCTTCCCAGAGCTTATAATCCATGCCAAAGCTGCTTTGAAGTCTTGATTTCATGACTTCCTTTCTTTCTACTTGCGCCGACACGAAATTCTCTGGATCTGGAGAAAGCGAGTTTGTAGTTGCGATCCCAAAACAATAAAGCCAGTGGGATGCCCAAAGAGTTATTTCTGCTCTGTGTCCCCTACAAGATCAGCGAGAGGCTTATCTACGAATGTGTCGAGCCAATTATTGATCCAGCGTTTCCTAAAGTAAAGACTGGTTTTCGACGCGCCAATTTAACCGTGGATCAAGTCGTTATACTGTCACACAGAGCATCGAGGATTCTTTCGAGGCTAAGAGGAAGGCTGGTATCGTATTGGTCCATCTTAGAGCGGTTTATGACGCTGTCTGTCATCATGGCCTTGCCTGCAAGCTGCTGAGGCTTCTGCCGGACAGCACATGGTCAGAATTATTATGGAGCTAGTCTAAAACCAACTTTTTACCCTTACTACCGGTGAGAGCAAGCCAAGCAGCCTACGCCGTCTGAAAAATGGCGTTCCTCAGAGATCGGTCTTAGCTGCTCTTTTTTTTCAACAACTGCACACACGATATTCCTTCTACGATTTTCAGAAAGTTTTCTTTTTCCGACGATTTAGCATTGTTGTATTTTTCTGGAAACTGGAAAAGCTTCGAATAAAGACTTCAGGCCAAAATATGACTGCACTTTCAGCGTATCTCCAGACTTCTGGGTTAAAGCTCAGTCACATCTAAAATGGTGACGGCATCCTTTAATTTAAATAACCAAAATTCCGAATGTGAGCCAAAAGTCTGCAACAGCAACAGATTTTACCGTTTTGTCCAACCCCATCTTATCTCAGTGTAAAACTGGACAGATAGCTCACGTTTTATTACCATCCAGTGACATTGCACAAAAACTACATCTTAGTTCGCGCATCACACATCTGAGGGAACTTGTCGGCCCAGAATGGGTTGCAGATTCCAAAATACTAAGCACAGCTTCCCTACCTCTGGTATACTTAACAGCTAAACATTGCACACCAGTCTGGTGTCACAGCGTTCACACATGTCTCATAGACAGTGGTCTAAATGACGCCTTGCACATAGTCACTAAATGCCTGCTTTCCACTCTAAGGGACCATTTACCCACATTTTCAAACATCCATCCAGCTGAGCTTTGCCGACTGGGAGCAACACTCTCGTTGGCTTACCGTAAATCTCTGAACCATGATCATATCCTGTATGGTCTTTTAAGTGGGTCATCAAAGGTTCTCCAAAAGAAACTAAGATCTGGACGCCCATTTGTGCCGGCTGCACAAAATCTATTAAACAACCTTACCGAACCTGGCATCCGCGCTTCTGGGCGAACAAACTATCAATGGAATGCGGAGTACTGCAAGAATTCATCCAAGCTCCGTGTTTTTATACCCAGAACCAATGCCACGCTTGTTGAAATGAACATGACCCAAAAAGTTTGGGCTAATCTTAATCGCCTGTAGACTGGTGTTGGGAGATTCCATTTTTCCATGTACAAATGAATTTTTGCTCCTTCACCAAATTGCGAGTGCGGTGCCATTGAGCAAACTTGAGACTACGTCCTAATGGCGTGCCCCATACAGCGGACACCACATGGAGCACAAGATCTGACGATTTTGGATAGCAAAACTCTATACTGGATTAACAACATCACTGCCAGAATCTGATCCAGGCAGTACAGCCTGGGGTAATAAAAGAATAAACGCTTGGCTCCATTCCTGTTTGTGTCTGGCCTGGAGTGGATGTTTTTTCATACGACAATCACGATGACAATGAGCCGGTGACGGTTTTAAGAGACAACGGTTATTCTGGATTGATTGTAAAAACGATTTGGTAAAAGATGTGCAGCTAATTGGCAAGGTTAGCTATGTTATGACGGTTCTACGCACTTTGTTAAAGACACCTTTTGCAAATGTGGGAGTAAGCAAGCCTTATTTGAGTGTAACAGGGAGGCGTTGTGTCTAAAAAATCTGCTATATGAACTAACCATAGGAAATATTCCTGGATGGAGAACATTTGACAATCAAGATGATACTTGGTACGTGAAAGTGGCAGCAGTTATCTCATCCTAGTCAAGAATGAACACTAAAGCTAAGCCTTTGAAAATTGCGGAAGTCTCGAATCAATTGACTTTAACAAGGGAGTGATTTATCAAGCTTCAGGAGAAAAACTCGTCCCTGTCGAAATATATGAATACGTAAGGACCACTAGTCAAAACGGAAGGAAATCTGTTATGTAAAACGGAAGGGAATTATATACAGTCTTACAAGGAGGTTGGTGCAGAAAAGGACTTTAAGAAAACTGTAGTCCTTGAGAAAAAAAGTGATGGAGGTTGTGCATGATGCGATGCTAGCTGGGCACATGGGAATCAAGAAGACGAAAGATCAAATTTTAATTCATTTTTATGGGCTAAGGATTTACCAAGATTGAGTAAGTTTTTGCAGGTCGTGTGATGCGCGTCAGACGACGGTATCAAAAGATAGTGGGATAAATGTTCCGTTGGTCAAAATGCCTTCAGTAGATTTGCTTTTTAAGCGTATGGCAATGTATTTGATTGGCCTGACCATGCCATCAAGTGACAAAAGGGCACCTTTATGTACTCACTGTGATAGATCATCAGCATGTTATCCATAGGCCTTCTTAAGAATATTGACACTGAAACAATGGCGGAAACGCTTTTAGATCTGCGCAACCGGGTCGGAATACCAAAGAAATTTTGAGTAATCTTTAAACCCAGTTTGTAACTTATTGCATGCAGAAAGTGTCGTGGTCGCAGTCGATCCGGAGACTGAATGCTTCTTCTTATTGTTTCTACGGACGAGGGGAAAGACTCGTCTAATCCTGCGCAGTCAGGTATTCGAATTTCAAATTGTTTTGGATCAAAAGGATTTAATTGGCGTTTCAAAATGCGTATGATACAAAACAATTTAGGTTACAATTCTTTTAACCAGGAAACTATTTGAAATCAGATTTTACAATTTAACTAGAATTAAGCAATGATCTAGACCTTATTCAAATAGAAAAAATAAATACAAAAGATTAATGGAAAAACAAACGCAAACAGTATTACAAAACATACCTAATCCTACTCTAGCTAAATCAGCGTATAAACAAACACTAACCTAACCCTAAACTAGCTAAGCTAAAATTGACCAAGTAAAAAATGGATGAAAGAACTCTGGCGCTATAAACAGAAGGAAACAAAGCTTTTTAAGAACAAAATTCGCGCCGCGAGAGATCGAACAGAAAGAAAACAAATTGCAATAATGATGTGCCGCGTGAGATCGAACAGAAAGAAAACAAATTACAATAATGATTAACTGAGTAAAAGAATTAGCGACGCGAGTTCAAATCCAACAAAAAACGGTAAAGTGAAGTTTTAACGGAAACAAAAACAAATTTAAAGCATATAATAGTCCTTTTGCCAAGCTGGAGGTTTTATTGTTCGCCGTCTTGACGGGACCTCACAGCTTGGCGCATCATCCGTCGCAACATCCTCGCCGCCTTGACTGCACTCGGTTGGTGCAGTCAAATCTGGAAAGTCTCTTGTCGAAATTGTTTCTTCACCGGATTCGAGCAAATGTAAACGTTGAATCGGCCTAGTCAAAAGTCCAGTTTTGGTTTTTAATTTAAATGTTCGCATCAGACCATCTTTTCCTGGAATCGCCTGAACAATTTTTCCCATCGGCCAGGTGGGACGAGAAGTGTTTTCTTCCGTAATTAAACAGATGTCCCCCACTTTGGGAGCAGCCTCTGTCGAATGCCATTTGTGACGAACCGCTAAGGAAGGCAAATACTCTTTTGACCACCGCTTCCAGAAGTGTTGCAACAAAAGTTGTAAATGAAAATATCTTCGACTCAATTTAACTTTTGACGAAATGGATGGAACAGATTTTAAAGCCCGACCAATTGCTAAATGACTTGGAGTAATCGCTTGAAGATTGTTTGGATCACTTCCCAAATATGTAAGTGGTCTTTGATTTAAAGCTGATTCGATGTCAGTCAAAATGGTATACAATTCGGTATAGTTCAATTTTGCTTTACCAAGAACCTTTTTTAAAGGCTCTTTCAACGATCGATTTAGTCTTTCATAAAATGCACCACGGTGTGGACTACGCTCGGTAATAAATTCCCAAATAATGTCATTTTCGGTAAGATATGATTGTATCGAATTATCCGCAATAACACTTTCACGAGTGGAAAATTTTAAAATCTGATTCGCTTTTTTAAAGGTCAATTGATTATCACTAATAATTTTGCGACACTTTCCGCGGCGATTAATCATACGTTTCAAAGCAGATAAAAATTCTTCGGTAGACATATTATTTGTTAATTCGAGATGAATCATACGACTATGGGTACAAGTAAAGATACATATGTAAGCTTTTCTCATGATTTTACAATCATATCCTTTTAGGTAAATTGGTCCGGTAAAATCAACGCCAACATCGGAAAACGCAAAAGCCGGACAAACCCGCTCTTCGGGAAGAATTCCCATCTTTTGTTGCAAGGGCTTTGTTTTAGCATGTCTACACACCACACACCGTTTACATACTCTTCTCACCTCTTCACGAATATGCAAGATATGGTACCTTTCCCTTAAAATAGCGATGGTTGTGTCTTGAGGAGAATGGTGATTCTTTTGATGGACGTGAAGGATCAATAGTTCCACCAACAAGTCTTTATTCGGAAGGATGATAGGATACTTGGTGTATTCTGGCAAATCGGAAAGTTTAAGTCGATCTCCTGCAATAATCAAATTTTTTTCAAAATCAAATTGCGGGTCCATATTTTTAAACCGACAGGACGAAGAAGGCTTTCCCGAACTCTGCAATTCAAAAAAATCATCCGTAAAATTACATTTTTGAACCAGAGAAAATAAGAAATACTCAGCGTTTTTATACTCTTTAGGGCCTATAAGATCCGGTCTGCAGGTATGGTCAAGTTGTTTGTTGACAGGATGCCTCCATCGCAAAATTCTGGCCACCAGACGAACTACTTTAGAGTAGCTCGAATATCCTCGAAAAAACTCTTCGTAAGGCAAAATAGCAGACAATGCAAATGTTTTCACTTTAGCAGCTTCTTTGATACAAGCATCACTAGTGGAAGCTTCCAAAGAGCAATAACCACCGTGCTCCGAGGGCCACTCAGACTTATACTTACTAAGCCAAGGCGGACCTTGCCAGTAAAGTTGGTTTTCTTTCAAATTGGATAACTTCATTCCTCGGCTGTGCAGATCGGCGGGATTTTCAATTCCAACGCAATGACCCCAAACTGAGGAAGAAAAAGAGTCATGAATATCTTGTACTCTATTTTTGACGAAAGTCTTTCAAGAAGAACTAGGCTTAGAAATCCAAGCCAGCACGATTTTTGAATCCGACCACAAATATACTTCGTCGATAGTCCTTTGTGTCTTCAACGCATCTAAAACATAACGAACTAATTTAGCAAGACTATGAGCAGCCATCAATTCAAGTCGTAGGATCGATACCGGTTTTACAGGTGCCACCCTAGTCTTGGCCATTAAATATGATACTTTAATAGCGGTAGAAGATTCTATTCTTAAATAAGTGACGGCTGCATACGCATTTTCTGATGCATCACAAAATCCATGAATCTGAATGCTATATGGAGGTTTAACAGTTAAGAAAGGACATCTGGGGACTTTAATACTTTTAATTTCCGACAATTCCTCTACCCATTCTTGATATTCCTTGGCGTTATCTTCTGGCAATGGCTCATCCCAAGAAAGTTTTTTCTGCCATAGCTTCTGGATTAAGATCTTTGCCCGAATAGTGAATGCTGCCAAGAATCCAAATAAATCAAATATCTGACCAACTTTACTTAAAACCGATTTCTTCGTAACAATTGCATCAAATTTTAATAGTTTTTCACTAACCTTGCAATAAAAGTAATCTTTCAAAGTGTCCCATTTTAATCAAAGAGAAGCGGCTTCACCAAAGTCTTTATTATCGAAGTCCAAAACTAGATTAGGCAACCTTTGTTCTTCTGGAATGCAAGATAAAACTTCCGCGGAGTTAGAAGCAAACTTCAAAATTTCCCAACCTCCAGATCGGAAAAAATCAACCAAATCACTTTGCATTTTTACCACCTCCTCAACAGTATCACCACCGAAATGAATATCGTCCATGTACATATTTTGCACCAACCAATCATGAATATGGGTGCCGTATCGAGAGACGATATTATCAGAAAGAGAATGACATAAAACAGATTGAATGGCAAGAAACGGACTGGAAGTCACACCAAACATCAACCTTTGCATTGCATAAATCTTTGGCTGAATATTTGAATTACAATCTCGCCAGAGATATAACTGATATCGCTGATGATCGGGAATGACAGCGGCTTGACAGAACATTTTGCGAAGATCTCCGTTAAGAGCAAATTTGTGCATTCGGAATCTCAAAAGAACGGCAGCAATATCGGGAAGTAGATTAGGACCTTTCAGCAAACAATCATTCAAAGAGTTACCATTGGGATCTTTAGCACTGGCATCAAAAACAATTCGGACCTTTGTCGAAGAGCTTGACTCTTTAAAAACAGGATGATGAGGAACATAATACCTTGGTTTGTCTTCAATAGCCTTTAATTCTTCTTTTGTTAATTCTCTAGCAAACCCACACTTAACATAATCCTCAATCGCCGTTTTGTAGGCAGCACGCTTCAGCTCATCTCGTTTTAAGCTTTTCTCGCAAGAAATTAAACGTGTTCTTGCTTGGGAGTAATTGGAGAGTAACTCTGGAGAGTTTTCCTTGAAGGGTAAGGCAACAACATACCTATTGTTACTAAAACTAACAGACCTTTCGAAAGAACGTACAGCTTCTCTCTCTTCCTTTGTATAAACATCATTTTTCTCAACGAGACCAATAGATTCCATATTCCAAAATCCTTCCAATAGTTTCTCGAGCTTAGACCATGGAGAGGCATCAGTTGCAGTCAAAGCCATGCATTTACGACTTTCTTTCGTTTCCAAACGTTGAATGTGAAAGGGTCCCGCTAAAACCCATCCAAACATGGTGTCTATGGCATAAGGTGCCGTTTCCGCAACATCTGGACCGACAATGCTTCCCTGCATTAACTAAAAGTAGTATCTGCCTCCAAGCAGTACGTCAATTTTTGCTGTTCTTCTCGGAAATGGATCAGCCAATTTTAATCCCTTTAAATGAGAACAATAATCACTATCAAAGTCAACAGGGTGTAAAGGGGAGCAGATCGAACCACTCTGGACATGAGCTTCAACATGGAATTTTTCTTGACTGTCAGCTTCAACGGGACAAAGCAGGAAACGCACAAGATTCATGTGGTGAATACTGGAGCTACCTCCGAAACCTTCAATGTTCAAAAAATCGGTTCGGGTAGAATCAATTCCCAAGTCATCAACCACCTTTTTTGTCACGAAACTTTTTTGAGAAAAAGAATCAAAACCAACCCTTACCAGTTTTTCTTTCGTTCCATATTTAATTTTGGCAAGAGCAGTAGGTAACAACGTTTCCAATTCATTATCCGAAAATTTGGAAGGTGCACCGGCTAAAACCCGAACTGTAGCAATCAGGGCGTTTGACTTCATCGGTTCTTCTTTTGACTTAGGATCAATGTGCAAAAGAGAATGGTGCGGTTTCCCACAGTTCGGTACACCACATTTAGCGGAACATTTACGGAAGATCAGCGGATGACCAGGCGTTCCTTTACACTTAAGGCATTTAAAGCAAACCATACCTGGCATCTTCATCAATTCTTCTAATCTTCCGGAAGGTGTAAGTCCTTTGAATTTCGGACAAGCAATCAATCCATGTTTTTCCGAACATAAAACGCAAACTTCAAAGCTGGCTTGGGTTACCAAAGCTTGCGCAGAAGAAGGCCACAACTTTTTCAGCTCTTTTAAAGGTTTGGCCCCTTTGGAATTTATTTTGGGGTCACCCCTACTTACCAGAGCCTCCAAAGCGGCAAGCTCAGCAGTGAGAAACTCGATTAACTTCACCGAAGATGGAGCCTCATCCTTTTCAATTAAAGGGGAGATATGCCGAATCCATCTCTCCTCCAGCGACTTGGAAAGTTGACCCTCTACAATTTGTGAGAGAACCTGGTCCCAACTCACCTGATGCCTCTCCAAAATTGCCTTCTTAGCGACGACTTTATCGAGAAGTGCGCGTAACTGTTTAGGTTCGTGATTAATTTTCTTTCCGTTTAACAACTCTTGAACATGACTACGAATAATTGCTTGTTTACGGCCGAAGCGCTTCTTGAGTGCTGCAACGGCAGCGTCATAGTTTTCAGCTGTAGTGGGATAACTTTCCAAAGCACCTGCAGCGGCTCCCTTTAAAGCGCTTTTCAAGTAAGACATTTTATAAAATTTGCTTACCCGGCGATTTTCGTGAATCAGTGGCGAAAATGCATCCCAGAACGTCGGAAACAACAATGGGTCACCATTATAAGTGGGCGGGATGATTCCACTCGGAAGACAAGAAGCATGCTTTTCCTCTTCGTGGAGAGCCTTTAATTCTGAAATATAAGAGTTTGCCACAAGCAGCTCACTTAAACAAAGCTCCTTAGTATGTTTCATTTCACTTAAAATGGGTTCTCGCAATTGTTCTTCCAGTTGATCAACTTTCTCACAAACAAAGCTGCGCAAATCATTCATAGCTCCCTCTACGGCCTTAACCATCACTTCAATCTCATGAAAGGGGCGATAGTTTTCCCGTCGACTACGCAGACCTTGAATCAAATCGAGTGCTTCGTCATCTAGTCGGCGAAATTTACGCTGAACAGCTTCTGGAGAACTACAACTAGAAGACGTTTTCCCACCTTGCAATTGAAGATCAGCCATGAAACGAACCATATCAAATCGTTCTTCTTTAGCCCTCTGACGAATTTCCTCCAATTCTAATTTAAATCGTCGTTCGGCAGCTTCTTGATGCTGTTGCTGTTGTTCCTGATATTGTCGCTGTTGCTCTCGATACTGTCGCTGTTGCTCTTGCTGTTGCTCTTGATACTGTCGCTGTTGCTCTTGCTGTTGCTCTTGATACTGTCGCTGTTGCTCTTGCATCATTTGAAACATCAGTAAAAACTCGCTTTTATTGGAAGTTCCAGTTCCTTCTTTATTAGCAGAATCCATAACAACAAACTTATCAATAAACTCAATTTCAGCAGCAAACTTTAAATTGTTTTGTGTTGTCAATTAACAAAACTCAATTAACAAAACCAAATTGTTTTGTATTGTCAATTAACAAAACTCAATTTCAGCAACAAAACTTTAAATTGTTTTGTATTGTTTCTACGGACGAGGGGAAAGACTCGTCTAATCCTGCGCAGTCAGGTATTCGAATTTCAAATTGTTTTGGATCAAAAGGATTTAATTGGCGTTTCAAAATGCGTATGATACAAAACAATTTAGGTTACAATTCTTTTAACCAGGAAACTATTTGAAATCAGATTTTACAATTTAACTAGAATTAAGCAATGATCTAGACCTTATTCAAATAGAAAAAATAAATACAAAAGATTAATGGAAAAACAAACGCAAACAGTATTATAAAACATACCTAATCCTACTCTAGCTAAATCAGCGTATAAACAAACACTAACCTAACCCTAAACTAGCTAAGCTAAAATTGACCAAGTAAAAAATGGATGAAAGAACTCTGGCGCTATAAACAGAAGGAAACAAAGCTTTTTAAGAACAAAATTCGCGCCGCGAGAGATCGAACAGAAAGAAAACAAATTGCAATAATGATGTGCCGCGTGAGATCGAACAGAAAGAAAACAAATTACAATAATGATTAACTGAGTAAAAGAATTAGCGACGCGAGTTCAAATCCAACAAAAAACGGTAAAGTGAAGTTTTAACGGAAACAAAAACAAATTTAAAGCATATAATAGTCCTTTTGCCAAGCTGGAGGTTTTATTGTTCGCCGTCTTGACGGGACCTCACAGCTTGGCGCATCATCCGTCGCAACACTTATTATCCAATTTTTAATGGTTTAACCGAGACGTTTAACGCCACACTAAAAAAAGATGTTGAGGCGAATGTGTATTGAGAAGCTTAAGCAGTGATATTGATTCATAAATCCACTCTTATTTGCGTACATAAAGGTTCCCCAATATCTTCTTTAGTTTGCTAATATATTTTTCAGGTTTTTACCTTTTGAGCCTTCGTTTGGTCGTACCGTGCAAAGACCCAAGACTATTTTTAAAAGAGCTTAGAAAAAGTGAGAGTGAATCTGTTAACTCTAAAACTAATTACCAATATGTTTTAGAGTTGAGAGAAAGATTGGAGGAAACGATAAAGCTTGCTCAAGAAGAATTGACAAAAAAATCAGGTTGAATACAAAAAGAACTACAACAAGAAGACAAAAGGCTGATTATTTTGTGAAGGCAACAAGATGTTGCTCATGCTGTCAACCAATAACAACAAGCTTTTGATGCATTCAAAAGGACCGTATCTAACCATTTAGAAGATCGGAAATTATGATTATAAAATTTGGTTTGAAAATATATCATGCCAACATGCTGAAAAAGCACTATGGGTGAGAAGACAAAGCAGACAGTGAGAATAGAAAAGAAGATCAAAAAATAGCAGTTTATGTGGACGTTTTATTGGACAAAAATACACCAAGTATATATGAGAAATCACTGTTAGAATCGGGCACGTATACGCAAAAAAAGTGTTAATAACGTCAAGTTGGGAACCGAGTTGAATGAGAGTCAAAATAGACACCTGCAAGCTTTGTTAGAAGTCCATGATAAAGTTATTTGGATGAATCAATTGACATCAACTAAAATTGAGCACAGAATCAATTTGGTGGATGAGGAGCCCGTCATATCAACACCCTACCCTTTGCCGTATGCACTTAGGCTAGTACTGAAGGATGAAATAAAAGAGATGTTGGATATGGAAATCGTTAGTTCACCGTATGCGTTATCAGTGATCATTGTAAAGAAGAAGGTTGGTTTGAACCGTGGTTACCTCGATTATCGAAATTTAAACAAATTAACAATTTCAGATCCGGACCCGATAAAGACTTCGAAAAGTCTTTTCCAGAAGCTGGAGAAGTCACAATTTTTCTCAAAAATTGATCTTAGTAAAGGCTACTGGAAGATATCTGTGGTGTAAAAAGATGTGTCTAAGGCTGTGTTTGTGACACCGGACGAGACATACAAATTTCTCCAAATGTCTTTCGGCATGAAAAACTCCGGTACGACATCCGTCCGTGGAATGAGCGTGGCTAGAAATGTCTGGCGTTGAAAGCTACATTGACAACTTGATTGTGTTTTCCAGTTATTAGAAGACGCACCTGAAAACTTGGAAGAGCTCTTGAGGAGATTAAGTAGACTACTTAATTTTTGAAACATGATGTCGGATATGATTAGATTACGCCGAATGACGATAATTTGGACAAAATTTTCTAAAAAAAAAAAATTACTCTACATACGGACGCTTCCAACAACGGAATCCGTTGCGTTTTAACAAGAACACAAAGAAAAAACTCCACCCCGTCGCATACGCAAGTAAGAAGTTCACGAATGCGGAGACAAAGTACTCCACATTCGAGAAGAAGTGTTTGACGATAATCTGGGGTATTGAAACATTTTGTCTTTTTCTAGCCAAAAAGACGTTTATTCTGCATACGGACCACAAACCACTCACTTTTCTTAGTACGGCTTGTAACCAAAATGATCGCAAACTCAGGTTGTCTTTATTATTACAAGGATATGACTTTGTGGTGAAGGAAATTGCCGGCAAGAAAAACATTATGGCTAACTACCTCAGTGGTATAATTGTGTAAAATGTTTTGTTGCTTGTTTTGTGCTTTGCTGTGTAGGCTCATTTTTCAATTCAATGTCTGCTGTTAAAAATATTATTGCATAATATATTCTCTATGGGAGTATGTCACACTTGATTCGCTATATAATCTTAGCTTCACAAATCCTTTATTTGTTGTCTTTTTTTCAGTACTTTTTATGACGTATCTTTTTCTATGCAGTAATGACTGCATAATCGGTAAACCTCAATGAATTTAATTGTTTTAATTTATTTTCAAGCTATTTTGCAACCGT
Source organism: Diplosoma virens (assembly GCA_963680785.1). Classification (NCBI taxonomy): domain Eukaryota; kingdom Metazoa; phylum Chordata; class Ascidiacea; order Aplousobranchia; family Didemnidae; genus Diplosoma; species Diplosoma virens. The sequence continues at coordinate 43,943,829 of OY796889.1, read as the reverse complement.
CATAATTGCTAGTTCTTAATTGTTTTTAAACCGTCATAATTGTTTTTAATTCTAAGCACGTTTCATCAGATGAGGGTTTATGATTTTCCGGATTTTTTTAATACCAGTATTTTGCGCAAAAAAAGTTAAACTTTTCGGGATTGCAAAATGTACCGCGGATATGGCAAAATGTCACCCAATTCTGTCTGAAAAATTTACTGAAGACTAAAAAAAAAAGTCTTCTATCACAATTACTTTCCAATTTCATTACATTACATTTAAATTTTAACCCGACAGCAAATTTGGTTTATCTGGAACTTAAAATAGTTGGAAGTTGTTACTAAATTTATATTGCAACATTATCAACAGAAAATTTTTTTTACTTTAAATTATGCGTTGATCATACTAACTTTCTTGCTGATGCACAGCGCCTCTCTGTACAGTTGCACTTTGGGAAAGAAACAGCTGAGCTTTATTATTGTATTTTTTGTGAACGCAAACAATATTTGTGGAGTTAAAAAACTTTTGATCCTGCTTAAAACTACGATATGCGTAAGATGAGAGTCTAAGTGAAGGCTGAAACCTTTCAATCGCCAAACAACGCAACATATCCAACCCTCGAATCCTGCTCACTGGCTTAGCTATAGAGATCTCAAAAACTCAAATTTGTAAATTAATTAAAATACAATTAGTAAAATGTTTTCATAGTTTCAGCACAGCGCAATAGGCGGTGTTTATTGAACGCTTTCTAAGTTTTTTTTATTACAGTATAGAAAGTGCTTGACGTAGTACAGTATGCGCATAACATACTTTGCGAAGTAATCATTTATTTGTAATCTGCTAAAAATTTCTTTTATAATATTCATTATTAGGTTTTTTCATTACCAATTTCCGTGGTTTGGAAAAAAATTCTTGTGCCAAATATTGTTTAAAGAACAAAAGCTTAGCGAATAAACTTTGAAGCAACGGCTTAATACCTCAAAAGAATTGGAGTTTTTTTAATAAAATAAGATTTTTTTTGAAGCAGGAAACTCACTTGTCGTTCCAAACACAACTAGACTTAGATCACTGAAAATATTTGATCCATTTGCAACAATCATCATTGTGATCTCATAATTGTTGTTTGCATAAATGCCGGTCAAATTATATTGCGATGCAGAACCTGGTATTTGTCTTTTTGCAGCAGTTCCACCATCAGCAACGTGGTAAGTTATTACATATTCGGAAGTTGCTCTATCATTGTCACACTTAGCAGCTGGGTTATCTTCACATTCATCGTTCCATTCCAACAGCAAAGTAATTGTAGTGCTGCTAATAACTCGTATGTTGGGTGGAGGTGGAGGACCTCAAATAAATGCATTAAGATTATTAATTTGACGATAGTTCATCAAAAAATCCAACTTAAAAAATAAACATCCCTGTAAACATCAGAAATTGGTGAAGAGGTAATTATTCATCAAGCTGCAGCAAGATTTTTTAAACCAATGTATAACATCAATTCAAAGATTGAAAATTAGTTTTGTCAGCAATATGTTAAAAAATTTATATATTTTTTCACGATCACTTTACAGTTTACATTTTTGACAAAAACAATTATGAAGAAAGCGTAAACCTACCAGTAGAACAATTGTCAAACAAACATTTAGACATGTATTGGTTCATTTTTTTATTTCATCTTGCATAACTTATCAAATAATTTTAACCCTTACCATTTATTTTTTCAAATTTTGTATTGTCGTATTTTGAATTCCTGATTTTGTTTGACTGTGTTTATAAGCGCTATGCTCCGAAGTTTAAGTTGGTGTACATTTGTTCTTGTTCGCTAGAAACAAAGGCGAAAGGTGCTATTTTGCACCGAAGCCTTTCATAGCTCGTAAATGGTAAATTGATTTTCAACTCATTCGGTTAATTTGATGAATTTTGTATAAATTTAGAATTTTATTTCTATTGAAATATAAAACTGCTGATACTTTCTTTGAGCTGGTTCCAAAACAAATTGTTGGTCTTAACAATGTTTGAAAAACTCTAAACTGTTGAAAAAAAAAGCTTACTTCATATCGGGTAAAGATCAAATTGTAATGGTCCCTTAATCCAATATTCATGATATAGCTTGTGACAATTGTTCCCATATAAGAACGTCCGGAACTGGAGAGGAATTTTTGATTATTTTTTGTTTTTTTCTTATTTAAACTAAAAGTACTCTAAAATAAAAAAGTTGCAAAAAATTGTCCGTTACTAATAGCGGTCATCAAAAGGTTAAAAATTTTTTGTGATAATTTTGAATTTGTTTTGTTTTTTCTCTAGAATATCAGGCTTTCAAAACATTTGCATTTTAATATTTTATGTGTTTTATAATATTTTTGAATTAAACCAAAATTTTGTTTAAAAATAGTTTTTTTGAAGTTTCTTATAAATTCCAGTTATATCGTTTAATTATATTTTTGTGTAATGCAGCAATGATTTGAACGAGAAAAAACTACAATTCTAACAATGAATGGTAAAAGAAGTTAAGGATAAATATTACGCAATATCTTGCATTGCTATGAATTTGAAGGTAACATTAAAGTTCTTGTATAGACTGGCACAACTCATGATAAAATTATTTTTGAGAGTTTTGAGCCCTCCTACCTATATACAATATCACATGGGGAGTCTTTTTATTGTTGAGAAGATTACTAAAATCACCTAAAATGCTTTTACTACAATTTTTGTTTGTAAAAATTGCTTTGATCATCACAGTGCAGCACCCAGCAATAATCCTCCATCGTTTTTTTTATTCCAGAAGCCTTGGTACCGTGTCTCCATTGTTTGTACGTATAATCTATTGAAATCACTTTGCTTATCACTGACCGCACCAAGATTGCGGAAAAGAAACCTAGGTGTGATTGTAAAAAATTTACTTTTAGAAATATGCAACGACCTATCTCTTTGTAAGTTTCAAATATGTTTTTAACTCCCTTTTAAAAAAAAGGTGACATTGCTATGTGCTCCACTCCCAATTTTTCTAACAAACTTTTAATGTTATGACAGTAGCAATTCATCCACATTCAAGAATGTTGACAAGTCCATGTTGCGCTTTCTGTAATGGAAAATAACCGCATCATTCTGAACCAAGTTTTTTTGTAATCTTAATGCAAGCAGTTCGGAGAACCAAAATACAGTTTGTATATTTTTTTCACATCTAATGTGATGATTTTTTGTTGGGCCTTAATTGTAAAGCTGCTCCATATACTCGTATATTAAACAAGTTTGGAATTTGTTTACCCTTTTGTTGTCATGATTATACAACTTATAGATAAACAGTAAACTAATTTTTATCAGCTCTGAAGAAAAGTAATCGGTTGTTACTTCTAAACATTTCCAGTAAACCGCTATTACAAAACGACTAAAACTACCTAACATGAATGTCTGAAGCGCACTACATACATTTTTATTAATAGTCAATAGATATACCTACTTAGTCAGTAAAACGCTTTGTTTTATTAGTTACTATTTATCAGTATCAGTTTAGTCACAAACGGAATGCTTTCTGAAACGCCATCGCTAAACTGCAGAGCATGGTGAAACTCCTATTACGCAAGTTTTTGTAGATCAAACTGTATAAAAAAAAAAAGAATACCTCAAAAATGTGATATGATACGTAGAAAAAAATAAAGACATTTATGTAATCAGCGTTAAAAATTCTTCTAAAAGTACATAAAGCAATCTCTGATTAAAATGTCCTGTTGATCAGTGTTTCTAATTAAAATCTGACAAAAATTTAGGTATAAAAATTTTTAATGCTTCTTCTCACGACAGGATTAAAAATTTCAAATATTAAAAAAATAAACTATTTTTTTTACAATAGAGACCAGTAGAGTTAAAATAAAAAATTCATATAAAAGCTTCTTAGTTACTACATTGTTTATCATTTTTAAAGCGCTAAAGCAATAAGTTTTGTATTATAAAATTTTATGATTAGTACTTGGTAAAGTCAATAACCTTAAAATTTTATCCTGGCTTTGTTATATTGTGCTGCATTACAACAGTTCAAGAAACAATAGTAGATTTAATTGTACAATTTTCTGCAATTAAACTACGTTTTGATTATTTTAGATTAAACTTATTAACATCAGAAAATAGCTATAAAAAGTTGTTGCGCATAACCCTCCACTATGTAGATTCAATACATTGTCTGGTCATGATATTGTGTTATGCACTAAGGTTACTTTTAGTTTCTTAAGAGTTTTTCAAGGCGTTTTATCTGTTTAAGTAAAGACAAAATTTTGATAAAAGTCAAAATTTATTAAAATTTAACTTACCGAATTGTATTTACAATAGCTCGTCTCTTGCTTATTTTTCTATTTTTTAAAAAATAAATACTTTGAATTTTTTTATATCGCAAGTTTATAAGAATTCTGAAACTTTTGGGTGGGGAAGCTCTTGGGGTCAATTTTATACGTTTTGTCCTTTTCTTTTTAAGGTCGAAATCAGAAATAGAATTTTTACATGCTTTACATTATGTTGCATTTTGCACTCATGCCTCCATTCCGGACGCTTAATTTTAGAATCTTTGATTGACGTGAATTTGAGAAAGGTTAGCCAATTTAAAATTCGGAAACATTAATTTATTATTGTTATGTCATTGAAAAAAATGTAACTCTTTATGGCTACTTGTAATAAAAACTTTTACATCAAAACCATAATTGCTGATGTAAAAACTATTTTTCTGAATTTTTTCTGCAGTTTAAAGTTTTTATACGGATTAATTGTTACACAAAAGGACGCTTTTTAGTCAAGTATTGTATGTAACTCTAATCACTAATGTACGAAATAAAATAAGATTTCTATTTCGTTTTTGCGAAAAATATCTTGTATAATTAAACTTTTTTAAACTGATGTAAATTGCTGTTTCTGCAACATTTTGCCCAAAGTGGCCATAACAATTTCTACATCAGTCCAAAATAGTCAAAATATATCAAAGTTAAGAAAATATCTTTCAAAAATATGGCCATACTTATGATGAAACGAAAGTGAAGGAATAGAAAAATCAAGTTAGTTTGACGTCAGAAATTTTACAAAATTGAACAAAATTTGTTTTACCACTGCACAATCATTTACCACGTTAATATAAGCTTATTGCTACAAGCAAACAAACAGCTACAATAAAAAGTCTACTTACCTGTTTTTGTGGGTATGTTTACTGCATAAAATGAATGAACAAAACAAATCCAGACATCATAATCCTTCAAAGCTTCCAATGGCTTTCCCTCACTGGTGTTTGAAATCGTGTGCTGTAAAAGGAATACCGAGTTCAAGTCTTAGTTAGCTCTTTCTGTGTTCACCGGTGATCAGTAAATTAACTTATTCTCAAAAAAAAATTTAACCACAAGCTAGCAAGTGGCGAATAGAAATTAAGTAGAAATTAAGCTCGACAAAGTCCGTAAATGTGCAGTTTGCTTGAGCTGCGAGGCGGGAAGAAGGGTTTTGCTCTTTTCAATTTGTTCGTCGTTGTCGTCGTTTAAAGGGTATCCACTCCAGGTCAGACACAAACAGGACTGGGGCCGAGGGTTTATCCTTTTACTACCCCAGACGACCGCACTTCCTGAATTAGATGCTGGCAGTGATGTTATTAAGCCAGCATCCAGTTTTGAAATCCAAAACCGTCATACCTCGTGCTCCATGTGGTGCCCGATGTATAGGGCATGCTGTTAGTACATGGTCTGTGGTTTGCTCAGAGGCACCACACTTGCAATTCGATGAAGGAGCGAGACCTCATTTGTGCATGGACGAATGGAATCGCCCAACACCAGTCCGCAGGCGGTTGAGCTTAACCCAAACTACTCGGGATAAGCCCATCCCAACAGGCCTGGCACCGGTCTCGGGCACAAAAGCACGGAGCCTGGAAGCATTTTTACAGTACTCCGTTATCCATTTGTGATTTGTCCATTCAGAAGTGCGGATGCCAAGACTGGCAAGGTTGTTCAAAAGATTCCGCGCACCTGGCACAAACGGGCGTCTGGATCTTAGTCTCGCTTGCTAGTATCTGAGGGTCCACTTAAAATATCATATAAGATATGATCGGGGTCCAGGGATCCACGATGAGCCAAGGAGAGTGTTGCTCCCAGTCGGCCAAGCTCAGGTGGCTGGATGCCTGAAAGTATGAATAAATGATCCGTTGGAGTGGACGCAGGCATCCAATAACTTTGTGCAAGGTGTCGTTCAAGACACTGTCGATGAGGCGAGTATGAGCACTGCGACACCAGACTGGCGCACAGTACTTAGGTGTTGAGTAGACTAGAGGTAAGTGGCTATGCGTAGTGTTTTAGCACCAGCACCCCATCCAGAGCCCACGAGTCGCCTCAGCAGTGTGACGCGCGATAGTGTTTTGCGCAATGCCACTAGATAGTGACGAAACGTGAGCGATCTGTCCAGTTTTACCCAGTTTAAATTTGTTGATATGACAAAACAATCGAAATGGTCTCAATTCAATTTTTCTCTTTTTATTTTGTTAATGTTGCTGATTCTTCTTGAACTATTTTTAAAACTTTTTTGCTTTCTTCAAAAATCAGTTGTGAATGATAGTTATATTCTCCAACAAATTTTAAATATATAAATAAAATATTTTCAACCAGACTGCAATATTTTGATGGTTCTAAAAGAAGATTTGAATATTTGCTTGACTGCTGTTCTATAAAGACCTTTTGAAGTTTTTCCTACAAGTCTACAAGATAGATAGTCGATATAATAATCAATTTTTTATCACCGGATATGTTAAATCTGTATTCTTTAAAATGCTGACTTAATAAGTTTTGTTGTGTATTAGTAAATTTCTATTAATTTTTTATTTTTGTCGTATTTATATCCATTTACTACTTTTAAACTTTTAAATGAATTTATTTTTTAATGACCTTAAAGTTTTAATTTATCGAGTTTAAAAAAAATTAAAAAAAAATAATATGGAAGTTTTAGCTCACCGGCGATGTTATGAGTCCATTAGCACCAGAACAATTATGGATTGTTTGCGATTTATTCGTGACAATGATACTCTTGACAGACTCTTCTTTCCATGTGACTGTCAATTTGGAAGAATATATTGTTTCAATTGTGACGTTATGAGCTTGACAGCGGCTCTATGACGTAAAATTTTCTATTTAATTTTTAAATACTTCAATTAAAACAGGGTGATGCAGAGTGACCTAAAAAAAATCACTGAACCTCTTAAAGCATAATTCCATTTATAGAATTATATGCCTCATTAGAAAGAGAATAGTTAGAGGTTTCAATTTGTATTTGCTATTTACATATTTATCCATATTCCAAATATTAAAAAATCTATTTTGTAAATAACTCCTCAATATGACTGAATGGACTTTGGAACAATTGCGTTTCATAATTGAACAATATTGTGAGCATGGGAGAAGTATCGACGGCAACTCAAAGTCTTTTTAAAAAAATTTCCAATGTAAAAAGCACCAACGAAGAAAATAATTTGTCGATGTGTCAAAATTTTTTCCTAACTAAGAGTATTGAAAAAAGACCAACTGGATGAATCCGCACAGCGATCACAGACGAAATCGTTAACAAAATTCACAATATTGGAAACTGCTGGAGAACATTTAAATACGCAACTTTTGAAAAGTAAATACCTTATAACAAAAATGTAAAAATATCTAAGCACTTCGAAGTAGTTCAAATTCGAAATAGTTCAATTCGAAGTAGTTCAAAACTTCCCTTTGTCGATAAGCACCATTCGGAGAGTTAGCCATTTGCCGCTTTGCCACGAGAATAAAGTCACTGATTTTAGCTTAAAAAACGCGTGATACTAACCATAAATTTCAATTTAAAATTCATCATATTATAAGGAGCGACGTATAACAACAAAAATTTTTAAACGTTGTGTTCTAGTGGGGGTTAGTGGGGGTGGCCAAAGCACGGCCCGCCACGAGGCTCTAGGAGGCTTACGAAAAGTCATGCAAATAACTTTACTCTCTCTTTACTTTCAATCAATTACATGTTCATTTACATACCGGTGCAGCCCTCAATTAAAAATAATTTCAAAGGTTTTGAATTGCGCCATTTTGACAATTTAATTGAGTCACAAGATGGCAACAAAAAATTTCCATAAAAGTTAACAAGAAGAAATACACTTTATAAAGTTGTATTTTGGAAAACATTTTTTTAAAAGTTTTTAAGACCTTATTCAGTTATTGTTTCTTTGACTACTTCTTGCTTAGTAACGTTTGATTTTTAAAATTGTTTTCTTATTTTTCATTGTTTTTGCTACTACAGTACAAGCCTAAGTAAGTACAAAGGAACATGAACAAAATAGTAATCACTTACATATTGTTTCAAAGCTAGAAGATAAACGATAATTGAAATCCATTCAGTAAGCATCTCTTCTTTTGATGAAATCTTAAAATATTAGTTCACTCAGTGTTAAAATAACTAAAGCCACCGCTGTTGTACACTTTTGCATACGGTCTTTTGTTTGCCAAATTGTAAAAATTTTTACGATTGCTTCATAAACTACCAATAAATAAGTCAGCTCTTAACACTTTCACTTTTTCAATTTTGTTTTATTGAAAATATGAAGTAGTTCAAATATTATAAACTTTTATTTTCCAAACATGTTCAGTTACAGTAAATCTGTTTCAAAAATACAGCAAAAGAAAAGTGATGCTTATTTTATTAGTTTCTTTGTGCTGTTCTTGAGCTAATCTATGAGTTGCATTGTCCTCTTGCTGTTTTAAATTTCATCGCAACGGGTCTACATAAGCATGGCTTCCATTTTGTCCTTATTTCTAAGGTTTCTACTTATTTTATGAGCACTATCTTAAAAAATTTTAATGTACGTAATGAGAAATGTGCTTATTTTAAAGTGCTTAAATTTTATCAAAAATGTTACTAAAGTTTTAATTTTCAATGATACCTCGTGCTTTTAGAAAACGTGCTTATTTTACCGACATAGTCTAGCAAACAAACAAAAACGTTTTTTTAAATCAAAGGTCGCTTTTTTGGTTAAATATTTATTTTTACATCTTCACTTGACATAGCTAGTAAAAACAAATATAAAACAACTACCAAGTTTTTGAGCCCCCTCATTTTGCGTAAACACTCGTACTTATTTTTCGATCATATCGGATGGCAACCCTGACAATGAAGTCCCCCCTTCAACGGGTTTTTCTCTTGCAAAAATATTTTTTCTTAAAATTTTTATTTAACTCTTAGATTTTCATTCTCAAATAAAATTTAAAGAAACTGTTACGTCGTATGTAAATGTTTGCCGCGTTGGTAGTTGGCTACGAGTTTTGAACCAAAGCGCCTTTTGTTCTTGCGTTGAATAATCAGCACTGCTTTTTACTGCATTCTCGCGCGGCTGTTTAGCATCGAGTGATGCCACGTTATCTTGGCCAAGAGTTACTTGCCACTTGACTTTTGGACATAGCTCTTTCTTTTGGAACGGGTCAGATAAGCTTTGTGATCGGTGACAGATCCAATTTTAATTTCAGACTTTCTATTTGAATTTAGCTGCCAACAATTATTAATCCCCTTGGACATTGGCTACAATTCGTAGCAGTTTGGAAATCGTATTGATTTTCTTTGCTTGTCTGCCCACATTGTTGGTACGTGTAAGGACACTTTGCATTTACGCGTTGAAGCTAATTTATGTAATTTTTGTTTAGAAAACCGTTTCCGACTAGCGTCGCAATTATTAAAAAAAGCCGGGTTGACATGACAGTGGCAGAAGGAAAAATAACTTCCAAAGTTTGGGTTTTCGATTAAATTAAATGAACAGTTTTTTAATTGCAATACTTAAAAAGTTTCTATTGTTTTGTTGTTTGTTTTTTTTTGTTTTTTTTTTGCTGACTTTACAATTCAAATCATTTATTTGCAAAAAAACTTTACGATAATTAAATGTGTTTCCTATGAATCAAAATTGTCGATTGCTTTTGCTGAATTAATTCACTGTAATACTTTCACAGAAGTAGTCACTTCCTAAACATTAATTTCTGAAGCACTAATTATTAATATCCTTGTTTAAATTAATTTTTTAAGCGGTAAATTGATTTTACGAAAAAACATTCAATTTTTAAAACAGTGAGCTTAAACTGTGTTGTTAACAGCAGTTACAACAGGTATTTGCGCTTCATGGCTTTTAAAGAGCCTAAACCTTTAGAGAGAAGACATTTTATAAACTTTCTTCTGCTTAGCTTTCTGGCAAGCAGCTTTGAATTTCCAAATCAGAAAAATAAATTAAAGATGATGATGATAATAGTATCGGGATCTTCAGCAATGATAATTGGGTTCTGCAGCAGATGCAGCAAAATTTGTAGCATTAAGTTATTTATCGCTGTTCTCTATTCATTCTTGTTTTATTTTAATATTTGAAAAGTGTATATTCAGATTTACAAACAATGGAACATTTACATAATTTTGAATAAAAAAATAAAGTAATAACCAAAAATCCACAAATAATATATTTTTATAAAATAACATTTTTTGTTATATGAGCCAACATCCAAAGCAAAAGACAGTGAAATAAAAACTAACAATTAAAATATTAAAAATTACTATTAAAACGCTTGTTGAGAATGTAATTGTAGTATTGCAGATGAAAGTATAGCCGTAGAATGGAATTAGACATCATGTGACCACTTGAATTTCCCAAACTATTCCAGTCAGTTGGCTCTTCACTATGTAGTTGATTGGATTGTGGAATGCACAACCGCACTGGCGGGATCGTTGAATTCGGAGTTAGATTTGTTTTCTTTGATAAATTGGCTTTTCGTACGCCAACAGCACTTTGGAAGCCATATTTGTCTCACATCGCCAAGACGTAAGCAATACAGAACAAAAATGGCGAACCCCTGCATAAGAACAACCAAGCTTCATTGTAAAAACATAATCCGTGAATGAAAATATTTGAAAATATAAACCAAACGATATCAGATGAGTCTGAGTTTCAATTTGTACCACGTAATTTTTGTTTATATGAAAATATCAAATATAAAAAAAATTTTAAACTGTTTAAAATAATGAAAAAAGATGAAAAAACAAATAAGTAAAGTTGTGGTATGATGGGATAAGATTATTGACTTCTTTATTTACTGTATGTAGAGAAAAATGTTCAAAAAGGTGGAATACAATAAAAAAATCAATTTTTTTTTTTTATCTCTATATTTATCCTCCTGACTCGCAGGAAAGCGACGGAGGCGCTATACATAGGGTAAGCAATTACCCCAACCTGCTTCCGGAGATGCCAAGATATTGCTGTCCTCTAGTAATTTAGTAGAGATATTACTGTAATTTAGAACTGCTTGTCAAGACCACCAAGCAGGGGAAAGTGCCGTAAAGTGTCTTTCCCAAGAACACAACAGAATGGCGCAAGTAAGTTTTGAACCGAGACCATGTTGATCATCAGTCCGGTGCTTTAACTACTCGAACACGCTGCCGACAATTCATTTAATCAATTTTTAAATAAATGATTAAACTAATATTTAATCGCTTCATTTAATATAAACAAAATGTTACCTCAGTATAATTAGCAACAGCAAAAAAATTTGGAAAACCTAACACATTATTACATCATTCTAAACTTTTACTTTGAACAAAATGTCTAAAACACGATCCAAAGAGTTTTTATTTTGTAATTCACTAAGCGACGATGGTTGGGGGTTCAAGCCTCACCTGGAACGCACTCAAGATCGTAAATAGCCACTGCATCCAGGTATGAAACACGATATCGCCAGTGGTGAGGAGAAAGTATCCAGTAATCCAACCGAGTCCCATTATTGTTGCTATGGTAACAGCGTTTACAATGCGCTTACTCAAGCTTATTTCCAGTGAGGAAGACGCATTCTTAAAACAAAAGCAATTCTAATTTTTAATTTATAAAAAAAAATTTACACTCACCTTTGTTCTTCTAAAAACAACTTTTTTCAAAAGATAAGCAAAAACAACAACATTGTAGATAAGCATAATTCCAAGTGGGAATAGCAGCCCCCAGTATAAGGAGGGAGGCTGCAGCCAGCAGGCGTGGGTTGCTCGGTAGAGAGACTCGAAGAATAGATCTAGGAAGAACAATTTGGTTTGATAAGGGAAGGTTTATAAATGATTTGTTCCAGTATTTGTTCGCAACGATAATTGGGAAGAAAACGACAATGATTTAAATAATCTCAAGCGTTAAGTTATGGATAATCATTTTTCCATAACTTATGGTTACATTAAAATAAAAAAATTTACTGAAATGTTTTTAAACATGTTTGACAAAAAAAGTTCAATTATTATTCTAAACACTTACCCTCCTGGTTGGTTTGACGATCCAAGTGCCACACAACGATCGCGAAGTTAAAGAATGAATAAACAAATGGAAGAGCATATGTAGCAAAGCAAATTATAATAGGAGTTTTGGGATGAGCTACAAACTGTTTACAGAAGAAATGTTTTATTTTCTTAAATAAATACGTTTTCCAAAATTGAGACAATTAGAAACTTTTTGCTATTTATAACTAATTTATGAACTGCTAGATTGATTTGGTTAAGCCCACCTTATCAATTCTTCCGAACTTATTCATAAGATAAATTTTAAGTTACGCGTACAATTTTCCTCACGTTAGAGAAAGTGCTGAACATCTGGTAGGAGTTTAAAGTGATCCACGAAAAGGTTGCCAAAAAAAAATAATGAATAAGGAAAGCGAAAAAGTAGCAGACTGAGTTGTGGGCAACCAATCCAATCCCAATTACAAAGAAGAGATAAAGACAAAGAAGACAAGCGCAGATGTTGACGAGGGGTATGGTAATCTGCTTCTTCCTCAGTTCTCTAAAAATTTTTATGGTTCATTTATTAAACATGAACATTAAACAATCTATTTTTATTACAAAGTTTTTTTCCATTTTTGAATAAAACTTAAAATGTTATACTTGAAACATTTGTGTACAACATTTTTTCCAATAAAAATCATTTTGCTTTGATTGATTTTTAATCAGAACCGAAAGGTGAAAATTTAGTGCTCATGTGTCAATGATCAGAAAGAGAGGTTAAATAATCGGGGTAAAAGTTTAATAAAAAAAAGTAAAAGGTTAGCATAGACTAACTGTCCCAATAATAATCTTTGTTGGGTTTTGTGCATAGTTGCATGTTTATCTACGAGGTGTCACTTTCCTGTTGAATTTTGCGACGACGGGATTAACCTCATTTTGGGTTATAGATGCACCGCTTTGGTTTCTCGTGTTTTGCGTTTTTATTGCTGTCTGATCATTGCTTTACAAATTTTATCCTGACCTTATTTCGTTAATTTTTAAGTTTCCCGACTTTCATTCTTGCACTTTGCTTTGACGTTTTACCGATTCTACTTATAATAAGTTACATTTAATTCGATTCGTTATTGCAAACGCTGAGTGTCATTTTCACAACTATTCCAAGGCTTATGAAATCAAGATTTATTGCACGCGATTATTTTGTTAACAATCGCTCTTTGTATTGGTGAATTGCTTTGTGTCTTGTTCTGGTTTTCGGTACATTGAGGCTCAGATTGAAATTCTTTCATTTATCTTATTTTGCTTTGTTCGCCCCCAAAAGTCACCCGCCAATACGTATAAAAATATATTTATATTTTGCATGGATAGATATACGAACAGATTCACTCAGAGAGACCGGGACAGAGGCTGCAGAAAAGAGTGGAAAAGAATGGCGACGGTGGCCGAGACAAACGAGAATGTTAAAGTTGAAAAATCTGTAACGTGAAATTACTTGATTTATTTCAATTTCTTAGCTGGACCAACAATTAATCATAGTAAATCGAATTTAAAAAAAAACTTTGAATAATTGTGAACAAAGTTGAGTCATTCTCATTTTTTTGGTCAAGCAATGGTTTTGCATTTAATTTAGTGCTTGACCAACGGATTACACTACTTCCCTTTGTCGATAAGCACCATTCGGAGAGTTAGCCATTTGCCGTTTTGCCGCGAGAATAAAGTCACTGATTTTAGCTTAAAAAATGCGTAATATTAACCATAAATTTCAATTTAAAATTTATCATATTATAAGGAGCGACGTATAACAACAAAAATTTTTAAACGTTGTGTTCTAGTGGGGGTTAGTGGGGGTGGCCAAAGCACAGCCCGCCACGAGGCTCTAGGAGGCTTACGAAAAGTCAAGCAAATAACTTTACTCTCTCTTTACTTTCAATCAATTACATGTTCATTTACATACCGGTGCAGCCCTCGATCAAGACATCTTCTCAATTTAACCATCGAGCTAAAATGTTGCCCATCCCTGTGTTATAGCAACGAAAATTCTATCTTTATAAAGACTTTAATTTAAAAAACTGTTAAAAATAGTATTTATGCGTGCAATAGATTTTCTTCTTGTTTACAATAAAATTTTGCTGTTTCTTGGAGAAAAAAATTATCATTGAGAAATTTTTGTGAATTTATTCCTCTTAAGTTAAATAAAGGGATTCAAACCATGCATTCATCTTAAATTAAGCATTCATTCATCTTAGACTTTTACCTGTGATATAAGTAAATAGCAATTGTGGCAATTAAAAATATAATTGACGTCACGCATCCAACGTACGATACGATCGATAGAGCAAATAGTGAAGGAACAATCTTTGATCTCTGTCAGTAAGCATAAAATCATGCAATTTTCTAACTAAATGTCAACATAATTACGTTTTTAGATTTTATATTTTATTTTGAATTTATAAAATTGCTTGTTACAAGCAATAAATCAAAAATATTTAAAATATTTGATAATGAGTCTGTATAGAGGTGACAAACTTACAAATAGAATGGCAAAACTTGCAAAGTAGGGGCAGTAGTACAAGGTCTGGTCAACTGAGCGACATCCGCTGGCTGTTTCCCACTTAAAACTTGAAAAATTCCACTTGACCAGCTCTTCTTTATTTAGTTGTCTCTGTGAAAATCATTTTATTCATCAAATTTTATCGGTATAGCGAAGTAAATTATTGTCTTTTTTTGTGCTTAGTGAACAAAAAAATTTGTTTTCATCTCACTTTTAGGGTGCTGTTAGTAGGCGTAATCGGATTCGGAATCCTCAAATTTACAAACCTAATAGAAACAGGAATTCCTGATGTGTTCACAGATCGAGCAGAAATTGAAACCGTCTAAAAAAATTGAGTTTTTCAATGCAACAACCAAAAGATCACAACAATAAATCAGACAAAAACAAAATTACGTTGTTGTTGCCCTTGATTTGTTATGTTAACAAAATATTTTTTTTCGCAAAGTCTTATTTACGGATAGATTATGAACTAATAAACTTTATAAAAACAACAGAATTTTATGATAAAGGCTTTTTTATTTTGAAATAATGAAAGCATTATCATTGATTTGTTGTAAAACAAACTTCGAACAACTTATATATGTTTTTGTTCTCAAGCTTTAAAAAAATAGTTTGAAGAACAAATTGCATTTTTCAGAAAATTTTCTTTTAGTTTTCCGATTTCTTTAAAACTTATTCTCTCTGTTCAATTTGTCTACAATAGATTTTTCACAAACATGTTACGGTTGTTTTAGTTTTTTCTTGTGCTCTTTATCAACTGGAAGACAATAGTTGTTGCGTAATCATCAATAACGAGTTCGCACATCGATATTGACCCTGACCTCTTTTATCAACCTCACCATACCTGCCCTGATGTAAATGCTTTGTGACTCACTTGTGACGTGTTTTCTTGGTTCAGTGGAAGATTTTCACTAAGAAGACTGGCCGCAATGACCACCGAACTCCTCCCGGACCTTCTCAACAGCTCCTCCACTGCCGAGTTGTCGAGAGTTATGGATGCCACCTGGCCGGTGCCCGCGTTGCTGAGATAAACATCGACTCTGGTATTTTTACTATGATTGCTTTCTCTTTTTTGACGCTTTCCCAATCGTGACGAAAGACGAAAAGCCTGCAATTTGAGCAGAAAATTAATAAATGTTTGATCATATTGAAGTGCAATGTAAATTTGCTCTCATGTTTCGAATAAAATTAAAAAATTTATTAACTGAAAGCCTTCAAAATACGTACTTTTATGTTAATGTCCGGAGTGATGACGTTCACTGTGGTATCGTCATCAACTTCTACTTGGTTCATTACGTCAGTAAGATGTGATAGCAAGGTCGATTTTTTTTCTACTGATCTGCAAAAAATGCAACTCAGCGAATGTCGTGATTAACTTTGTAGATCTTGAAGCCATCTAGTTTTGGATTTATTTCTTGTTCTAAAAACCAGATAACACTTGAAAATCTCTCAGAACAATGGTAGAACACGACAAATGCTCGACTTTTGATTTCACTTTTCTTCTAACGTGTAGCTGAATTGTGAGGTTAACTGAATAGAGAAACTTACGAAGCTGAAAGTTCCCCCTTTATTTGATTCGTTGCGTTGATCAAATTACCTACAATGTACGCGACACTAGAGAGCTCATTGACGCTGATCTAAATAAAAATTAAATGTGTTACGTCATAGTTATAATTATAGCATGTTATACAGTAGCTCCAGAGTCAATTCATCATTGCAAGCTCGCCGTTCGACGCAGTAGCGGCCACGATTTTATTACGTCATTAATGCAACCTTGCCTGAGAGAAATCCATCGTCATTGTCTGGCTGCACATGGTTCGTTGTTAGCCTCAGTGACAATTACTTATTAATAAAAAATCGCACCATTATGCGATGAAATAAAGATTTTATAAAGCACTTGGCTGGCACTTACCTCCTCGTTTCTGTCCAAGACGAAGTTGTTGTTGCTAAAGATTGAAAGCAGCGAAACCGCTTCGGAGACTTCCGCGGCGCTAAGTCGTGACGGTTGCGCGACAAGCGCCGCCAGTTGGTAGACGTCACTCGGGGCTTCGTAATCTGATTGGCTGTCGAGAGAGACCTGGCAGGACACTTCAACCAAGGTGGCGTTGTTGTACCCCGATTGGTCGCACCGCACTGTTGCGATAGAGCGATCTAATCGTGCAAAGCAATTATGACATAAAACTAGCGCAAAATCGTAAAATGACAGCAAGAAAGTGATTGATGATTCTGTCTTCACAATTGCACAGGCGACCAACATTTTGCTCTCGCTTGTAAATTATTATGTAGCGGTAGCTCTAATTGAAAAAGAAAAACTTTTCATTGCATTACGGACGCAAATGCAATTTTTTCTTTAATAACTCGATTTAGCATTGAAATCAGGTTGCCTTCCCCAGTTATGTTTACACGAAGCGAGCCCTTGAACTCTAATTTTTCTGCCGATTCATTTAACAAACTATGCATTGACTGCTCTCTTTGTCTATGTTATCAAATAGTAAAAGATAACGAAGCCAAGCTGATTCAATAAGCTTTAGCCTCTTCCTGCTTCACGTAATGCACGAAAGCATTGCAGAACTTCTGCTATTGATGCTGAGCATCCCTGTAACATGGCACTGCCATAATGGCTGCAAGCCGCTAAAAACTATCCCAGATTCGGTTGAGTCTGTGATTGAACTCCAATGTACTAAAACGAAAGTATTGAAACAAACTACGCCAATCATAATCCTACTATTAACCACTTTGCCAATCCGATGGTTCCTAATTAAATAGGAAAAGTAAGCAAATGGAAAAAAACTCACCAGTGTTGTTGCACTTTTCTTGAGACAAACCGAGCTGAAACAACTCTGTTCTATTAAATTGATAAGTAGTTCCACTACTTGATGATATCGACGACGGACCGCAATATCGTGAGAAATCTACAGCAACATTTTTTTATTTATTTTAAAATTAGTCGATATCATTTAAAATCAAATTATTTAAATTTTTTTTTTGTTAGTCGGCAGCATGTCGAGTGGTTAGAGCGCCGGGATTGTCATTAACATGGTCTCGATTCAAAAGTTGCTCGCGCCATTTTGTTGTGTCCTTAGAAAGACACTTTAAGCCATCTTTCCTTGCTTCGAGGTCTGAGCAAGAAGGTCTAAATTTCAGCATTTTCTATAAAATTAAAAACTTCAACCTAAGAGCAATGTTTTGGCATCTACGGAAGCAGGTCGGGGTAATTGCCTACCCTATGTATTAGCGCCTCCGTCGCTTTCCTGTGAGTCAGGAGGATAAATATAGAGATAAAATCAAATAAAATGAAATGCAAGAAAATGGAATTATTATTATTAGATTTTGAAAAATATCAATCTACAGAAGTCAAAAGGTCTTGATGAGCGTTTAATTTACCATGATACAGCGCGACAATGTTATAGCTAACGAAAGTAATAAGATTGTTTGATTTAAAAACTATTTTAACAGAGTATCATGTAAATTGTGTAACCTTCTTAACCCAGGTTATTTATTAGCATCATCTTTTGACGTGGCCTAATCATGTTTGAATCGTGTAGATGTGAAGTAATCATAGAATAGAGTGGAGATAAAAATATTTTTCTTACTTTGTGACATTGTTTGTCTTGGAAACGGCATATGTATAAGAGTGCTGACGTCATATGTTGATGTCACTGTACTTGGTGTGCGACACATTTGTGATTTCACGGTAGATGATGTCATTGCAGAGCCTGAAAACATTTAAATTTTAAGATCTTTTTACCAAAATATATAATAATATTTTTTTAAATTTTTTCCACTGCAAACCGAAGCTGATCAATTTCAAAGACAAATGTTAGCTGGAGACACCAATCAAATCGACTAATTTTTTACGTTCAAATAATAAATCATTTGTAAAAGTTGATTTCTCTAACAACCTGTTCGAACGAGAATGGGTTCGCTGGGGTCGCTGTAGATGGGTGGGTCTTGGGAGGAAATGATTTGGACGGTGATATTATAAGACGTATTCGGCTGCAACTTCACCAGACAAGCGACTTTGCTCGTCGCCTTCACTTTCATGCTTCCCTGGTCGCCCGAATGGTTGCTGGTGTATGTGACGTCATAATAGTCTGCAGAATGCTCCTGATCGTAACCGTTCAGAGTTGACTCGTCAAACTGCACTATGATCTCTGTGTCGCTAATGCTTGCTACTTCGAAATTTTGAGGAGGAGGAGGACCTTTAAAACAAATGATTTTAAGCAGGAGTTCAAGATTTTGCTTTTATTGTGCTGGATTTTTGCAACAATAAGTAAAACTCCTATTTGTTTCTTCAATTACGACTCCTGAAACTACTCACAATCATTTCAATCCTCTTTAAAATAACCAGCAAACCACTTTGAAGCGTAAATTTATGAATCAATAAAAACAACAAAATCACTGCGATTGTAATAATGCACTTTTGCCATGCAACTCACCGCTTTTCATGGTTAAGATATTAGATTCTTCTCTTGATCCACTAAAGTAGATCTGGCAGATTTTTACGTTGTACGTCATATTCGCTGTGATTGGGACGAGGTTGCTTGTTTCAGTAATGTTCAGCTTTGTCACTTGTGCTTTGTTTGTTTGCGGAACGTTGCTCTGGATAAGTCATACTCAAAAATAAATGACCAACACTTAACAATATGTGCAAGTGAAATTTCAAAAGTTATTCATAAAATCTTTTTCTAATTTTACAGTATTGATCAGATCGCCTGATAATATATTATCATTATTTCATAAAAAGTTTACAGGCTCCGGTGTTATGATGGAATGCGTCCTTGATTTCATTAAAAAACGTAAAAGTTTATTAACCCAGGAATATTCAGCTCGGTACCACCAAGTAAAACTGTTACTCGCAAAAAAAATCAGCGTTTTGTAAAAACTAAATTTTTTTTCTGTTATAGAAAGTAGTACAAACTTTATGTTTACATCTTGTATGCTTTTTATCAGTATAGTTTTTAAATTGTAGCAGTTTAAAATTGTCTATTCTTGTCGTTAAATATATACTCTTGTAAGATTTTAGAAACCGCCAGAGAAAAAGGTAGCTTAGACTAAAAAATTCTGAGAAAGCTGATTCCCAAGTATGAAAAGCACAATTTGCTTGTGATCAGAGCCGACAAATATTAAATTTCAAAAGTGCCTTTAATTACCACTTGGCGGGGGGGAAAATAAATAATTTTTGGCAATTTTTTTGACGTTTCAGTTTGAGAGTAAATAAAGCGAAACGAAATACTCCTATAAAATACGTTGGAAAAATTCAACCGATTACTTCTAGTAAAATTTGTCAATTAGTTTTTTATTGTACTTCGGAAGAAAATGTCTGGACGTGGTAGAACTTTCAACAAAAAGCAAAGAGCCAGCGCATTTGAAAACAATTTGTTGAAAAGGTGACGTTTCGAGAGTTACCTTTTTTCATTGTCAAAACAAAATACAATTTTCTTAGAAAAAAACACTTAAAACTTTAAAGCACTGTTACTTTACAAAAAAGAAAAAATACAAATTTAATATGTGTTAAATAAACATAAAAGGACCGAACTTTGATAAATGTTTAGCAATAATCTTTGGTTTTTTTATAATAAAGTTTACGCCAATTGTCTAAATCTGTCAACATTATTAGAATCAATCCGATGTTCCGGGTTTTTGATTAAATGTTTAGAGACGTCCATATTGTTTTTAAAAAGTCCGGGTTTGTGTTCTTTTCTTCTGAATTTGAAGTTTTTTTTTTGTTTATCCAATGTAGCTATCGATTTTAACAAGTTCCTTTTTGTGACGTAACAGTGTTTTAAGATTTTAGGTTTCGTTTTTTTAAAAAAACTGTCTTTTGCTTTGAGAACAAAAAAAGTTTACTCTCGAAACGTCAGCGTCTAAATAAATTGTTTTTATCTGTATTGGTTCTTGCTTTTTGTTGAATATTGACTTTTACTTTAGAAATGCTTATCCCGGGTTCGGAAATTGGGGAAGTATGTCTTTTGTTTTGTAAGCAAGCATTATAGTATGTTGGGTTCAAATTTTTGTTCAGAAAATTGCTCAGATAAGAAAACTATTAAAGATAGTTTAACTTTGAACTATCTAAAAGTTAAAGTTTAAGAAAGAAAAAGAGCGAGAATGGTGGGTGGGGGCCACATCTGATGTGATAATTGTGAGATACAATGGCAACAGCATCATGATACTAGCATCCAATGCATGGAGAGTCCAACTATTGAGTTCTGTCAGTCGTGTTGCTTCAGTATATAAGCAACACAAAAGAAGTTTGTTTCGTGTCCAAACGTTGTATCTATGTATAGCAAATACATGAAGAAAGTAGACAGATTAAATGAAAATATTGATAGGCCCAGCAGAGGAATTTTCTTTCTCAATAAGAATCGGTGGTTTTCTCTGTTTGCGTTTGGCATCGATGCTTTTGTCAAAATGCACGGAAAAGCATTAAGTTCTCACCAAAGGTGAAGCAATGTTTGTTTCAACAAAATAGTGCTCAAGCAAACCTTTGAAAGTACAAAAGGCCACCAGTTGAAACAACAAGTTGCCGACAATTCAGGTCAAGGCTTCATGACCTGATCCGTTGAGGCGTAGATTAGCACACAAAAGAAAGTTGCAATCATGCACATTGCTATTTGCTCAAAAATTCAATTAAAAAGGAGGCAAGTACCACTTTATATCTGCTGTTAGTATGCTTCTCATCACAGAATTTCAACTTTGACCCGTTCTGACAAGTTGTTTCAGCTGATGTACCTGGTGGTATCAACAAGTGTCACCGCTGAACGATTTGCGTTTTGATTAAATAATAAACGTTTGGGCTTTGCCGACAAAATAAAGGTTTGTGAAAGTTGGCAAACGTAAAAATTATGAACAAAATCTCACCGTCGTGATTTCATTACAACTCGGCATTGCTAACGTGGATTCGACCGTTATGACAGTATAAGTAAATTCGATCATCTGCATGAAGCTGATTTCGAGACGCGACGAGTAGGACGCAATCGGGCGAAGATTGAGCGCGGGAGTCGTTCGAGGAAGGCTTTGACCCTGCAAATTGGATTTAGATTAAATTTTGCAAAACTAGGTTTTTAAAAACAATTCCCACCGAAAGCAACAAAGATTGGACAAAGCAGGAAGTTTGAAAAAGTAAAAAAAATATTTTTACCAACGCTAAAGTGGATTGCGTCATTTCCTCTCCTTGCTAAGTCAAATAATCTAACTGTAGAATTAAAATCTAAATTTAAACAAAGACAATTTAATAAAATAATAAACGTTTTGTACAAATTGTTAATTCGAAAAACTTTCTGGCTTGATTTATAAGAACGTCGATTAAATTTTTCTTATTAAAGAAATAGTTTAAGTTAAAAGATTTAGTTTTTTTTGCTAACCAGTCAATCTCAAAGAAAAGCATTCAATTAGTTACGGGTTTTTCGGACTTTATCCTTTTTTTATGTTTTTCAAATTGTCACAAAAAGAGAGGACATTTTTTCTATTTTGAACGGTTTAAATACGTAGCTATAGTTTTTTAGACGTATTGCTGAGAAAAATTTTTAGTGTCTTAAATTTTTACTAATTCAATATCAACACACTTTTAGCAAATCAGTGGTTTCTTATTATTGTTCTAAATCAAAGAGAAGTATGAATACCAACAATGCTATTTAAATAATATTAATTTTTTATAGTTTTGTCTTAAAGTTACAAATAAAAACGCCAATTAACATGCGGATGAATATGCAGAACAACACACATCGTATTTCTTTACAAAAACTATAATATTTTCTAGGATTTAAAAAACGTAAATTTATATGAAGGCAATGATTAAAGTGTGTCAATGCATGAACCACGCTTTTGGCTTGCACCAACATGGTAAGGTATAAAAATTAAATCGCTGTGCAAAACGTTTGAAAAAGATTGTTCCAACACCAAAAGAGAAAAAGAGTAGAATTTTATAATAAATTTTAAATCCAATTTTTTCTACTTAATTAAGACTGCAATTAAATATATTCAAAATATTTTTGTAAAATTTAATCTTAAATATGCTTGAGGCTTTTATTTGATTACTCATAGCCATAAGTAATACAATGGAATCAGATGTATCGGACACTTGGTCTTTTTTTCTACTTATACAAAATGTGTGATTTAATTGGCAAACAATTTAAAAATAATGTTTTTATGGCTTCAGTTAATATATTAAACTCTTTATGAAGTTTAATAGAATAAAGAATACGAAGAACCAAAATGCAGAAACGCTGCAATTGATGGGGTCAATGTGCTTTCTTTCTATGCGACCCAAATCAATATGTCATCGGCCGCTTGCCCATGGTCAAAAGCGGTTATGTAATTGAGCCCTATACAACCACTGCTATCTTCACGTTATTTTATTTTAAAAAACTGTGATCTATTTTCATTCGTCTGATGTCTTAAGTTTCCGCTTTAAATTACAGTCATAATTGTATAAGTTTATAAAAGCAAAAATTAAATTAAAACATTCAACTAGACAGCCATATTTTTGCATGTTTTTGAGCAGAACGAGTAACAATTTGACAATATTCCTGAGAGTCTGACGTTGTCTCGCAAGTAAGGAGGTGGAAAGAAGATGATCACCATAATAAAGTCTGCATTTTGCTTCAGTCAGATAACTTAATGTTTTCGTGGAACTCGTTAAAACTTTCAACCTCCGATTGCTCTGCTCAAATCGATGTAAACAGAACTTATTTTAATGGTAAAAAGATTGTTTAACACTTCGCCAAGCACAACGAAATCTGTTTGCGTCACCATTTCCTGTGAGATCGTATTATTGAGAGTCTATTTAAAGAACTTATGTTCCTTATGCGGTTAATTTAAATCCATCTTTTTTTATTTTCAAAATTTAGTTTTCCAAACGTTAAAGTGGTTTTTACATTAATTTCTATTATCTACTTTTTTTATTTGCTGTGTTGCAATTTATCCAGACACTTAAGTTGTCTTTATCTTTCATAAAGTTACACTTATCATTTTCCTAAAATTGCTTTTTTGATTTATTTACTTATCTCTATATTTAACCTCTTGTCTTGCAGGAAAGGAAGTAGGTGCTAATACATAGGGTAAGGAATTAATCCGACCTGCCTACGGAGATGCCGTGATATTGCTGTCCGCTTGAAATGTCTGAAATTTAGTGTGATGATATGACTGAAATTTAGAACTGTTTGCCAAGACCATCAAGCAGAGGAAAATATCATTAATTGTCTTTTCCAAAAACATAAGAGAATGGCTCGGGTAGGTTTTGAACTGAGACCATGGCAATTACAATCACGACACTTTAACCATTCGCCTATGCTGTCAAGTTAACCTTTCTGTGTGGTTTTCATACCAAACTTTCGCTGCATTGTTTAATTTCTCGCTTCATTCTAAACTATTTATTCAAGTGAATTAATTGAATTTATCAAAAACGCCACATTAAAACTCCGAAAGAGTGGGACATAAGCCGTCCAACATTGCTCAATAAAGTAATTTTTTCTATGACGTCTGAATGAATAAAAAGTCCTTGTAGATAGTCTACCAAAAAAAAATAATAGTAATTTTTAGTATTTTTTAAAATGGCTACTTATTTTGCTTATTATTGAAACAGACTTAATTTTTTAAATCAAACTCGAAGACATCTTTTTATTGTTAAAAGTTTTTTAACAGAACTCTATTACCCTTTCCAGTAAGTCAAATTGACGATCTTATTATACTGGTCAAATTGTTACATAGAATAAATGATAAAATCAGTTAAAGTTCAATGGGGCAATAATTAATACAAAAATTAAAAACTGAAACAAAGTAACTGATAAGGAAAACTCAATTTGACCTATACAGGTCATCAGCAGTTTTATGCATTAATTAATTTATGTATCACATTTTCTATTAGCAGCCAAGTTCCTAAAATAAGCAGTTTTTACCAAGGTCGACCTCAAATACTTTTTGGCTTTGATTTATATTCCAGCTTTTCAATAGATTCAATGATGGAAACCATTGTGATTTTTATAATATTTTTCATCTTAATAAGCTGATTATGGGAATAGCATAAACAATATTGATCTATGATTGGATATAAATAGTCTTAGTACTTTAAAAAAAGACCGACAAATAGCCTTAACAATATTTAGAAAAAACGTTTTCTCCTTTAGTTATTTTAAATAATCCAATTTCAGAAAAATTTTATTAACTATATGAATAATTGGGAGTAATTTGCATCACATGACAACTAATTTTCATAAAATTCAGGTATATTATTTTCGCCTAAATTTTTCCCATTTTCTAATAATTAAAAAATAAAAAGCAATTTAGTTTGGTTACATGATTGTAACAAACCAAAGTTATTTAAATGTACCACCATATTATATATTTTAGTTCAACCACACACCCTAAAACAGCTCACCGTTTGTCACTGATATTTTATGTTTACCTTAAGTTTTTTGCATTCTACTTTTTACACAGTTTTAACCTTCTTAGGCCCACAGTTACATATATGCAACATTAAGTTCGATAGTGTATTGAGAATTACTCTTAAAAGCTTTGAAAACAAAAAAGGCGCCAATTGCAGTATTTTTAATCAGCTACTCTTTTCTAATTGGTTGGTTTAACTCATTTACAAATTTCACGCCATTTCATTCCAAACATTGTAAGTGTGTGGAGAGTTAAAGATATCTGTCAAAAGTGCTTTTTTGAAAAGCAAAAAAAACAAAAAAGGCGCCAATTGCAGTATTTTTAATCAGCTACTCTATTCTAATTGATTGGTTTAACTCATTTACAAATTTCACGCCATTTCATTCCAAACATTGTAAGTGCGTGGAGAGTTAAAGATATCTGTCAAAAGTGCTTTTTTGAAAAGAAAAATTTTAAACATTTAAAAGTAAGTTACTTCGTTTCTTTTGCATAATAACTAGTTATTAAGGCGTCGTCGTCGTTTGAAGGGCATCCACTCCAGGCCAGACACAAACAGGACTGGGGCCGAGGGTTTATTCTTTTACTACCCCAGATTGCTGCACTGCCTGGATCAGATGCTGGCAGTGATGTTATTAAGCCAGCATCGAGTTTCATCATCCAAAACCGTCAAACCTCGTGCTCCATGTGGTGCCCGATGTATGGGGCACGCTGTTAGTACATGGTCTGCGGTTTGCTCAGAGGCGCCACACTCGCAATTCGGTGAAAAAGCGAGACCCCATTTGTGCATGGACAAATGGAATCGCTTAACACCAGTCCGCAGGCAGTTGAGCTTAACCCAAGCTGCTCGGGGTAAGCCCATCCCAACAGGCATGGCACCGGTCTCGGGCACAAAAGCACGGAGCCTGGAAGCATTTTCACAGTACTCCGTTTTCCATTTGTGATTTATCCATTTAGAAGCGCGGATGCCAAGTCTGGCAAGGTTGTCCAAGAGATTCCGCGCAGCTGGCACAAACGGGCATCTGGATCTTAGTCTCACTTATCGAGTTTCTGAGAACCCACTTAAAATACCATGCAAAATATGATCGGGGTCCAGAGATCCACGGTAAGCCAAGGAGAGTGTTGTTCCCAGTCGGCGAAGCTCAGCTGGCTGGATGCCTGAGAGTACAGGTAGGTGGTCCGTTGGAGTGAGACGCAGACATCCAGTAACTATGTGCAAGGCGTCATTCAAAACACTGTCAATGAGGCGAGTGTGAGCACTGCAACACCAGACTGGCGCACAGTACTCAGCTGTTGAGTAGACTAGGGATAAGGTGGCTATGCTTAGTGTTTTAGCACCAGCACCCCATCCCGAGCCCACGAGTCGCCTCAACAGTGTGACGCGCAAGCATAGTTTTTTGCGCAATGCCACTAAATGGTGACGAAAGGTGAGCGATCTGTCCAGTTTTATTCCAAGATAAGTAAGGGTTGGACAGAACGGTAAAAGTCTACTATTGTTGTAGACCTTTAGCTCACGTTTAATCTATCGGTTATTTAAGTGAAAGGCTGCCGTCACCGTCTTAGTGTGATTGAGTTTCAACCTCCAAGTCTGGAGATACGCTGACAGTGTGGACATGTCTTGGCTTAAGATCCCCTCCAAGTCCTTCCAGTTTCCAGAAGAATGCAACAATGCTAAGTCATCAGCATAAGCAAACTTTATGGAAATCATGAAAGGAAGATCGTACGTATAGATGTTAAATAGGAGGGGAGCCAAAACCGATCCCTGAGGGACGTCGTTTTTAAGACGGCGTAGCCTGCTTTGCTTGCTGTCACCGGTGGTAAGGGTGAAACTCCGATTTCGGACAAGCTCCATGATCATTTTGACCATGTGCTTATCTGAAAATAGTCTCAGCAGCTTGCAGGTAAGACCACGGTGCCAGACAGTGTCATAAGCAGCTGTCAGATTGATAAATACGGCACCGGCTTTTTTTTTAACCTCGAAAGAATCCTCGATGTTTTGGGTTAGCAGAACAACTTGATCTACGGTTGACTTTCCGCGTCGGAACCCAGCCTGCTCTTTAGGGAGCAGTGGATCGATTAATGGTTCAAAGCGGGCGTAGATAAGCCTCTCAAGGATCTTGTAGGGGACACAGAGCAGAGATATTGGTCGATAACTCTTTGGGTCCCCCACGGGCTTATTAAAGTATTATTTATTAGGTCTTAAAGTATTATTTAAAATTAAATTGGAAATATTTTATCGAACTATACGTGTTTCAGAATTTTTTTAAATACGATGTTGCACCGCTGCAACATCGAGCTTTAATGACTGTAACGTGAATTTATCAGCTGCATGACAGGTTTTTTAAATTAGTAAACAATGTTATAAAAGTCTTTTGAATTTATATTAGAAGTGTCAGAAATCTAGTTACAGAGTCAAAACACTGAGTAAAATAGAGTTTACTTTAACTAAAACTATTTTTTTTGTCATAACTGTTATGAATTTTCTACTTTAGTAATACCAGTAGTATGCATTCTATTACTTTGTAAGTGTATTTGTTCCAAATAGTGTACGAAAAAAGAGAATATTATGTTAGTGTTGTATTAACTGTGGTATTTTTATGAACAATGCTACTTAATTTTTCATTTTAGGCAAAATATGACTTCTAAGTATTATAAAGCAGAAGAGCTGATTGATATGATTGATTGTGATGAGAGCGACGATGGAGAAATAAATGAATCCGAAAGTGATGATGAAGATAACAATGTACCTCAAATCAATCAGGTTGACTATAATTATTGCTTATTGCTTGTTTAGGCACATATATAATGTTTTTTTGTTTAATAATTTTTACTGATTCAGTCCATAATTTTTGTTCTACATGTATATCAATTTCATGTTGCAAACTTTATTTCCACACGTAAGTTAACTATTGTAATTTTACAAAGCCTTTTTTTAGAATGTGGACATAGAAGAGTACGGCAGTGACAATGACAAAAGTGATGATTCCACGCATGCAGCAAAAACCCAAACAATAAGAAAAGATTTCTCTGTTTTTCGATGGCGTAAAAATAACATTATGAAGCCTACTGCAGATTTTTGTGGAACTGCAGTTGAGCCACCTTCTACTTCAATTGTGAAAACACCTTTATCATATTTTCGTAGATTTATTACTGATGACATCATTAAAAACATAGTCGAAAGCACTGATTTATACAGCGTACAAAAATCTGCTCGTTGCCTAGCTGTAACAAAAAAAGAAATAGAACAGGTAATGGGCATGTTTTTCATATGGGCTTAGTAAAAATGAATGGAGTGAGACAGTATTGGGAACATAGAACTAGATATAGTCCAACTGCGATGTTATGAGTCACAATAGGTTTAGAACTATACTGACTATGTTTCATTTTGTTGATAATTTATCTGTATCCAGGGAAGAAAAAAAGATAAACTTTGGAAGCTGCGGCCCTTTTTGAAAAGTCTAAGAAGCAATTTTTTTCAACTAATACCTGAAGAACATTGTTGTATTGATGAAACAATGTGCCAATACCGGAGTAAAACCAGCCCAATAATACAATATATCAAAGGAAAACCCCACCTTTGGGGTTTTAAAATATGGGTACAAACTGATATTCATGCATACTGTGTGATTTCGGTGTCTATCAAGGTGGTGATGATACTCGTACTGAACTTGGTCAAGGAGCAGATGTGGTGCTGAAACTAACGTCAACTTTGAGTTCGTTTTCCAATTATAAAATTTATGCCGATAACTTTTTCACAGTTTGGCATTGATCGAAAAGCTGAAAAATCGTGGTATGCTCTACACTGGAACTGCTCGAAGTAACAGGCTTTCTGGTTTGGTGCTAATGAATGAGGTGGAGCTGAAAAAAAGGAAGAGGCTCTTTTGATCTCAAAATAGAGCAAAACAACAATATTGTGGCCGTTAGGTGGATGGACAGCAAGCCCGTCACAATCCTTTCATCATAAACTGGAGTTGAGCCAATGCAACAAACAAAAAGATGGGACAAGAAAGAGAAATGTCAAAAATCACTGTCTATGCCTTGTGTTATTGATGATTATAACAAGCACATGTGCGGTGTAGATTTGCTTGACTTTTTTGTGGCGTCGTTTTGCTTCAAGATGAGGTCACGAAGATTGTACATTTACCTATTTTGGCATTTTATATCAATAGCGTTAAGTAATGCTTGGAACATTTATCGAAGAGAATATAAAGTTCTTGGCTTTTCCAAAACAGATATGCTGTCTAGACGACATTTTCAGGTAAACCGTAGTTGTTAATTTTATTAAAAATGTGGTTATTTAAAAAATTTTTCTAAGACTTTTAGTCTTTCAGGCCCAAGTTGCTTTTGCTCTCACTATTATTAATGTCACACAACAAAAAGAACGCCCATCAAAAATTTCCACTTCTTCCCCTGCTCAAGATCCAAAAACGAATGAGAAAAACGCCAGTCGAAAATGTTAGGAAAAATGGCTATGCCCACTGGCCAGCCAAAGTTAAAAATCGGGGAGATGCAGACATTGTCAAAAAAACATTACTACAACTATTTGCACAAAATGTGATGTTCGTTTGTGTTTTGTTGAACAGCGTAATTGTTTTATGGATTTTCACAATTAAAATTTAATTTAAGTAAAAAACTTTTTCCTTAATTTAGTAATAAACAAAAATGTGTTTTCGTACCAAACTTACAGTACATTCGATAACTTTTAAGACGCTGAAGGCCCAATGTTGCGTATATGCAACATTTAAAATATAATATTCAAAATCATAAAAATTATAAAAAATCAAGAATTATAAGCTTTATAGACCTCTTTGACATTGTATACAAAACCTCATAATTTTTTTATTAGTGTTTTCTAGTTTGGCCCCAAGAGCGTTGAATAAAATTTTTTCCAACCAATGTTTAGCCAATTTTTTGACTTATACAAACTAATTTCAAAAACTAAAAATAGAAATACTTGCGTCAAAAAAATATCAAGAAAAAATGAAATACAAATTGGTAGTCAATTTGATACCCAAAAACTAAATAGTCAAAAAGCAGGAATAACTATATTTCTATCGAGAATTGGTAAAGAAAAGAGATGAAAATAAATCAAGAAAACAGTCGCTAGACTGACTGTCGAAGGATAGTTTGGCATTATTCCTTTCAATAAATTTTTTTAAAGGCAGCATTTTTCAAATTTTTCAAGTATCACTGATTTAAGCAGGACTGCGAGACCAGCTGTGGTTTTAGGGTTGGGACGCGTTTGAAATTGCCTGGTTGTCCGAAAAAGTCAGATCATATTTGTTTTTGTTTAATTTTTGTTTTGCTTTTTTATTAATTTGTTAAAAAATTAAAAAGAAATAAAATCAGATGTTGTTGTTTATGTTAGGATTTTTGATATTTGTTTCAATTCATATTGGGCAATTTTAAGTTTAAAAAACTTAAGCTATGCTCCATCTATAAATTAGTAATCATAAAAACATTTTTAAAAGTAGATTGAAAACTCTTATCTTTTGTTTTCGGTTTTACGTCTATTACCTTCTCACAAAACTTATTCGCAAACGCTGGCCTAAACTTTTCTAATTTTCTTTTATTTTTAGAAAACAAACTATGTTATCTCACAAGTAAAGTTGATTAAAGTATAGTTGTTAAGTTTGTATTGAAAATGTTGAATATTATTTGCAAGCTCAACTTGTTAATGATAAAAACTCTAACTTGCAATTTTATCAGTAGAATATCGCTCAACATCCTGGCAATCAATAAAAACCTTGTTTGGATTTGTTTAACACGTTGTTCGTCATTTCCTTTGCTAATTACAGTATGTTCGATGATTTATGACACAACAATTAATCGCCAACAGCTAAATTCAGTTGAAGTTCACATCTTTCTATGAACTGAGCAAATAGTGGCTCCGCATCGTAACAATGACGTTGCAGTAAGACAGTCAATTGAAAGATTGAGAAACGGAAAGTTTGTCAGGGTTATTATCAATACTCTTAAATGCTGTTGAAGTAAAGCCCTCTCTTATTTTCAAATCCTTTTAAAGATATTAGGATCTAGACGCCTGTTTGTGTATGCTGTGTGAAAACTATTAAACAATCTTTCCAAACTAAGCATCCGCGCTGCCCAGTACACAGATTAACTATCAATGGAGCACGAAGCACCGTCCAAGTACACCCACACTCCGTCCTTTCAATTCAGGGCTGACAATAGCTTATTACAGTGGTTATCAAACTTTTAAGAGTTGCAACCCACCATTTATGACCAGCGCTTATGGCGACTCAAAAAAAGTTTTGATTTTGCCTTTCACTTTTTACTTCAAAACTCATGGTATTCTCTAAAAAAAAGTCTTCACTTTAGTTTCAACTCCGTTTATCGTATTTTCCTTCGGTAAATCAAGGTGTTCTCTAAACAAAAATTCAACTTCAATTAATATGCAATTCTATAACTTTTGGCGACCCACCAGTGGGTCGCGACCCGTAGCTTGAGAACCGCTGGCTTATTAAAATGAGATTGCTCTGAACAGCTTGGGTCAAGCTCAATCGCTTAAAAAATAACGTAAACCGCATTTATTTTCTAAATGAATATGTCCTTTCATTGAATTATAAAAATGGTCCCACCGAACAAAGCGCAAATCATGTCATAACAGCGCGCCTCGAAAATCGGGAACCACGTGGATCACGATTTAGGACGGTTTTTGATGACGATGTTGGCTAAACCTTATCGCTGCCGCTATCTAAACCGGGCGTTACAGCAGCCTGAAATGGTTAAAAGATAAACCCGCAGTGTTAGTTTTCTTGGTGTCTGACCATGCTCTTCTGAACAAAAATAATAATGATAATGAATGTCACAAAAAAACATTTAATTTTTAATTGATGATTGACTGTTTATTTTATGTAAGCAGACTCAACTTGAAAATGAAAATAGTTTGTTCTGTTTATAAACCAATCATACTAAATTCGATTATTCTTGTTACATGAGCCGAAATTAGTCGTGACTTTGAGTTGTCCATCTCCACAACATTGTGGCTGAACAATCACCCGTTTTTGTCGCGTCGTCGCAGCATTAAAAAAACGATGGCAATACTGTTTCAAATTTTTCTGTACCAAGAATCAAACCAATGTTCCCGCGTTGTTGTCAAAAAAAAAGGTTTTTTTAATTGCTTCCCAAGTCATTTCCCAACTTTTCATTTTTTTAAAACCTTTTTTTATCACTCAATGACAAGTAGGAGACCGAGAATGAAGAGTTTTTAAGACCTATGAGTCATAATAAAGTTTCAGAACCGTTGCATTAGATCAACTAATTAAATTATAGTAAGATAGTTTCGGAAATGAAACAACCATATTCGTCTACCCTCAAGCTCAGTAAAATAAAGACTGTGTCGGCATCCTTCCATCTTTACAACAAAGAGGCACGACGTGGGTTTTACATTTTTGCCAACGAACAGGCCCTATTGTTTTGTTCTGAACTCACGTATCTGGATAGGGTATTCACGTTTCGCCGACACTTAGAGTCACTGCGAAAGAAATAAACATCTCTTGTTAGGCTTTTAAGGTAATTTAGTTTTTAACCAAAACATGTCCGGCCATTTAGTAGGCCATTTGGTAGACAACTTAGTAGACCATTCCCGTCCATCTACCTCAAACGAAGGAGATGATGGAACAAAATAATCATCTCAATCTGCATCGGTTTGATGACACTTTGCTGCTTGCATGTGATGCAGAATAACCTGGATTCAATTTAAATTCATGTCTATAAGCTTATTAAATTTAAATCTAATTGGCTATATTTGTAAAACTTTTTGTTTTTAAATATCAATTTAATGCAACGTAGACAAAAGCACCGTGATTTGACGTTTTTTGCTAGGTCTTCCTTATTTTTTAGAAAAAGGCTTTTCAATGCTTTTTTATATATTGCTATATAATAAGATAACAAACCCTCAAATTCATTCTCACCATAGAGCCAGTTAAAAAGTTGGAAATTTATAAACTTATTTACTGCAAGCTATTGCTTAAAATAGTGGTTGTCTTAAGTTTAATTTATTCTACTGCAAGCATGCTTTTCCCAACTTTCGTAAGTAATCGTTATAAATTGGCATAATTCGGTTCGTTCTTTGAATGCTTATGTGTGCTTATTTTTTAAAGCTTTGTGTCTATATTTGCTTAATTTTAGGATTACGATAGAAAAAAACCAAGGAGTCAGTTCATTTTTGAGCGGGTTGTTTTTAGACGTCAATTGGGAACAGCTTGAAAATAAAAGCAAACTCAAGTCGATCACAAGAGTAGTCGAAAGTTAATTGACGCATGACATTCCTGCTGAAAGTCCTAGGCCAAATCATTTATCGTTAAACGCAGAGGCCCCAAAGTTTTATACAAATAGCAATTCTGTATCTTTGCCGCAAGGTATAAAATCCAATTTTAAGTTTTCTCCGTCAACATATGTAGAATCGCTTGGCAGTGACAGTACTAGGCACAAAACTGTTGCTTTTTTCTACTCTAGTTATCAGGCGCGACATGTAAAGAAAGCTAAATTTCAATCATAAACCCCAGAAATTAAAATTTGGCATTGCTAGTGGTCGCTATTGCAGTGAAGATTCTGTGGTTGTTTCTTTATGGATTCGACGACTTGACAAATATTTTTTCCGCTTCTATATCTTGGCAGTCGAACTCAGTGAACCAGCTCATCGATTACCTGGCATGAACTCTGTAATCTTTCAAAAATATTTCTCTCTAAAGCCAATTAAAGAATTTCTTTTTGGCAACCTACTGACGTGAGTGATTTAATAGGTTTTGATTGGACAAGTTTGATAACTCCTCTGAACTACTTTGCATCATGTTTCTGTTTCTAATTTTACAAATTTAAATTGCTTCTTCTGACCAAGCTTACCATCGGTTATTATCAATATCAGTATCTTTTCTTTTAGCTCCGCCATAAAAAACATAGTGAAGTAGGAAGTTTCATATTATGGCGACACAATGCCATCACTCAGCCATCTATTCACTTTCAATGGAAGAGACTGTGTTTGGCCATAAACCGTCGCCAGATTGTCAATCCTTGTCAATCTCAATCAATGCCTGAGTGGACAAATAGGCAACACAATTTCCAGATGCTTTCTTACGGTTAAAATGCATTGCTATATAGATGACATAGCTACTTCATTTGGCTCTAAACAAAAAGCCATTTGCGCTAAACAAAACGTAGAAAATATTTTGTCTATCAAAAGGTTCTCGGTAGAAGGCTGGCACTCGAACTCGCAAGCGGATCAGTTTCCCGCCGATGCAGAAACAGACGTTTTAGGCCAAGTATGGAGTAAATTTTTTGATACTTTTTAAGCAAAAAATCTAGATTAACCAAAAGCTTAATTCTGTCAGCCATTTCAAAGTATCGGGACCCTGTCGGAGTTTTCTTGCCAGTCACATAAAAGCTGCGTTTATCACTTCAACTACTTTGGCAGCTTAAACTATTGTGAGACAAAGAAGTTGAAGAATCGATTAAAACTCAATATTTTTGATTGGCAGAAGTTCACAACTTAAACCAAATTCACTTGCCGCGTAGCCTCACATCTGCTTTATCACAAAGACCTCCAGAGATTTATGGCTTCAGCGATGGAGAGGAACAAGCTTATGGCGCGGTTATTTGGTTAAGATGGCCTGCTAAAAAGCATTATATCTTACGTTTAGTTGCAGCTAAATCTTGTTTAGCACCGCTGAAGAAAACATCAATTTCCAGACTAGAATTGATTGGTGCAGTTATTTTCGTACGGCTTCTAGTTTTAGTTACAAAAGTGGTAGCCATTTCAAAAATCTTTCTTTGGACAGAAGCGCTTCAGGGCTACATTGGCTAAAACAGTAGGCCATTTGTTTCGACAGAACTTTAAGAAATAAAAAGTTGGTTTTAGAAGCTTTAACATTCTCTCGGTTTGTCCAAAGTAGTCTGAACCTAGCCGACGCATTAACTAAGCCACTGCCCGCGTCCAAACTTTATTTGTGGATAGAAGGACCAGAATTTCTTTTAAAGACCGAAGAAAACTGGCCTAAACAGCCAACTGAAATTGTGTACAAAAAATTTTTTTTGAAAACTTAATTAAAAAAATAAAAAATTTTTTAAATATCCACGGATGTAACCACAAAATTAAACTGGTTTCGAAAATCTTTAAAAAAAATTTTTTTTGGAGACGCCTAGTAAAAGTTATTGCTTAGTTAAAGCGACTAATGTTTCCACAACACCATAAGCCAGTGATGGCAAAACTATGTTGTCTAAAAGAGATTTTGTCTGACACGCGAGTGAGAAACAGGAAATTTTTGGTGGTCCCTAATACGAGCAGTGGTGGATATTGGGTGAGGCGAGTGAGGCAGTTGCCTCGGGGCCCCCCTTGAAAATACCGCATATAGTTTCATTTTGCTGCATAGGATTTTTTTAGAGATCATTTATAAAGTTGGAACGAAAAGTGGGAAATATGAGATCGATTCGAAGTGAAAATATAAATATACCTAAAATTAAAAAACCGTTATTTAGAAGTGACACGCGATGAGAAAAAAATACGAAAAAAAAATTTTTTGACACACCAACTGAAAAGTCTTGCCATCACTGCCATAAGTAATTGAATGCAGCCGAATTAGAAAGAGCAAAATTGTGCTTGTTCTGAGTAGCTCAAAGTTATTTTAAAGTCCCGAGTCAACAAAAAACAAAAAATAAAATTTACTTAGACATTTCAAAATAAAAATTTAAGTCAGTATATTTCGAAACACAGTTGTTTAGGATACTTCAAAACACAGGA
The DNA here is from genome assembly GCA_963680785.1 of Diplosoma virens. NCBI lineage: Eukaryota > Metazoa > Chordata > Ascidiacea > Aplousobranchia > Didemnidae > Diplosoma > Diplosoma virens. Next base: position 43,907,923 of record OY796889.1, on the reverse strand, counting down.
TGTTTCGGAATTGTAACTTATTTCATCATCAACTGCATTAAACTAATTAATTAATTAAATGTAAATTTGAATATTTAAATTTGGATAACTTATGATGCAACAGAATAAAATAACGCAAAAATATATGTTTAAAGTACAACGGAGTTATTTGCAGAAATAAAAAATAATGGCCTTGTTCCGGTTTCGAACCCGCGTAGTATAGTGATTCGTCTTGTCTTAGCTAATTTTTGTTTTATTTCATTTTGTACCTCGGATTTCCTAATGCGTCTTTAGTTGATTGTCTTTTTTTCTTTCTACTTCTCTCACAATTTTGCTGAGGTAAGGCCTTTTTTGTGATCAGAACGAGGACACTAAGAGATAAAAAGAACCCCGTTGATTTAGCACGATTAAGACATTTTTTAGCCGAAGTACAACCACTTCTCTCAAACTTTAGAACTACGTCGTTACATTTATTGCAACAATCCTTTTTTTGTCTCTTCTCTTCCATTAACTTCTGTGAGTAATTTTATGTTCTGGCGTGAGTTTGGACCGATTATTTACGCTGATTTATGTTACAGGGTTACAAGTAAAATTAAAAGCAAAAGTTGAATAATGTAAAGATACTTGTCAATCAAGGTCTAAAGAGAAGAGTGATTTAAATAAAACCAAAAAAGTTCTTTAACCTTTGTATCGTCCCTAATTTTTTAACGTTTTATTCATAATGTTTCTTATTTTATCTAAAATAGTCAAGCTTAATCAAAAAAAAATTAAGGAAAGTGAATTTATTTAAAATAGTAAAAAGAATTTGTTGCATCTGCCTCGAAACTGTTTCTAAAAAGATATGTACAAAATTGGCTCATGGGCGCTCAGTCGCACAACGTGGCGCTGTACAAAAATTGGTACATTGTCACTTTCAGGGTTAGAAATTAAATTAACATAACAACAATTTGGGCATATACCAAATAAAGTGATTAAGGAAACTTAAAATAATGAAACAAATAATTTGAAATAATAAACTTAGAAACATGTAACGTTGACCAGTTTAAATTGCTTCGTATTTACTCGATTGAACATTTTTTTGGTAGCGAGACAATCGGTTTACTTTGCCAAAGCAAAATTACACGACTGTTTGTAAAATTCGTACATAGATTTTGCGGACATCGGGGCTACCGAGCTGCAGTTATCAATTAGCAAGGTCAAGGTAAAATCTATTGCATCAATATTTGCTGTCGAACTTACTGACAAAATTTGCTGCAACAACAAATGGGACACTCAGTGATAGTTTTAGTAGGGTGCAAACGGAGCGGCCGCACTGAGCCCTTCAAAAATATAAAAAAGTGGCCTCCCCTACGCAAGATATTGCTCTGTTTCTTCATAGTAGCACCAGGACGGTGACATTCCTAAAATGAAGACCTTTTTTATTTTTTTTTAGAGATCACTTTGATTTGATGCACTGAAAAGTGGCACTTACTAAAGCAATCACCTTTTTTTAAGATCGCTTTGTCGCTTTGCTTTGAAACACTAAAAAGTAGCCCTCCTATTTTTTCCTGGACGGGGCCACCCTTTTTATAAGGCCATGACTGAGGACATCTACTAGCTTTTAGATTTAAAACTTATTGTTCTTCATTTTCATCAATTGCATTAGATTTTTTAGCGCCATAAAGATCAAAAAGACTTGCAACGTTGTTATTTATGGCTCCTGTCTTTCGCTTGTATGTAACACAACCAAAGTAATTTATTTAAAAATATCTGAAACTCAATTCACTAATGATTTTTTATTAGCTTGGGGAGGGCTCATCAACAAACGAGATGTGGATCCATCCCAGGCCTACAGGGACTGAGGACAAATGTGTGTGGGCGCTCAAAAATAGTTATAAGATTGGTTAACTTGTCAGAACGAATTAATTGTTCGCGACACAATGGGGCCACCAATTTTTGGAATTGTTGTGGGGTTTTGGTACTCTGGTCTCCAACCACAGGAGCGGTGTTGTCGAATTGCTAATTAAAAGCTGTCGAGAAGCTTGCTATTGTGCAACCGATTATCACAAGCGATTGTGTTTTTATCCCGAATGGAAAACTATAATCAGCGAAGCTAATTATTTTGCACATTCCAGGCCCATGTTTCAAGAATCGGCTGACAATTTAAACAAAAGGCTAGTGACCGGAAATACATTTTATTGGATAAAGAAGTGTATTTCCTGTCAGGAAAATGTTGTAAGGCCAAACCTCATGCATTAAAAAACATCGATCCACGATTGTCAGTCGAAACCGTCCACACTTTCTTACGCAGTTTTGGAAATCATGGTTGAGAGATCTTCTGCCGTCTCGTCGCTGTGAAACAAGTGCTTACGATCGCAACAAAACCTTCTTGTCGGCGATTACGTAATCGTTTCAGAGCTCGTTATGAAAAGAAACACTGCTCCTTGAGGACTGTGAAAATACGCGTCGAAACGACATTTCCGGGGCATGACAAAGTAGTCAAAAAAATCGAACTATGACTAAGTGGTCAAAGAACTTTGAAGCGACCGATTTATAAACTATGTTTGATTGCAACTAGTGCAGAATTGAATTTGACGTAAAGAGTTTGTTTTTTGTTTTTACTTTTTGTCGCTGTCAAACCTTTTGCATTCCTTGCTAATTTCTTTCTCGTTGCTCACTGTATAGTTCTGCAATCGGGGGTGGGGGATTTGACTTTTAATTCCTGTTTACGTAATTGACATGACAAAATAGTAAAAAAGCAGCAATCAGACTAACATCAATATAGCCATAATCAATTACATCCGGGCGTATGACGATTAAATAAAATAATACGAGCATTGCTGGTCGGCAAAGTTGAAGCGGTTCTCACTTTTAAAATTAAACTTTTTTTTACTTAGTTTTCTGTCAACCATTTCCAGTCAAATCTTTAAATTTCAATATCCCAGAATGAACTAAAGTTTATGAATTTTTATTACTTAAAATAACAGACCGGGATCTACTCTTACTTTGTGCAAATACAATTAAATCAATCAAACTGACAAACGCAGTTTTTTTAATATTTTGATGATTTTTTCAACAGCAAAAACGTTTTAAAAACCATATAATCAATACCCAAGAAAAGTATAAAATTGACTTTGTTTTATAGCGAAGCTGATAAAAATTCAGGGCTAAGAAAGTGACAAATTCTGGAAAAAGATGGGTGTTAAATAAAAAACTAATTGGGGACATGCGTTCAGCATATCTACCTTGTAATAAAATTAAATGAATGACAACAGCCAAAATCAAAAAGGAAATTAAAAAATACACACAACATCAATAGAAATCAAATCAATCAAAATTTTTAAAGGCAGCAAATACAAAACTATGATCAAAACCACTGATTGTCAACAAATATTGGTTTCATTAACGAACAAAATTTGCTTTTAAATATTCATACTGGGGACATTAACAATAACTTTACGGCTTATTGGAAAGTACACTCTCGTAAATTTGATTTCTTTTAATTTCAGGAAGTACGATGTTGCCATACAAAGTCTCCCCTCTAACGTTTCTGATTTCGTACGTTTGGTTTATAATTTCTAGCACCATCTTGTGGAGAAAAATATATTGTTTCTAAAAAAAAAAAGAGAATTCTAAGAAATTTAGATTCTACAGCAAAAGACAAGTGACAGCTTTGGTATGAACCAAACGGAGCGGCTGCACCAGGCCTCCCCCTCAAAAACGTCGCAAAAGTGCCCAACCTTAAAATAAAATTGCTCCTTTTAATTGTAGCACCATGACAGCTTAAAAAAGCTGTCAAAATAAAGTAGAAATCTGTTGAATCATTTAAATTAATATTCAAATAAAGGCACCCAAACTAAGTAATGAATTTTAAGTAAGGCAAGTAAAGCAGTTGCCTCAAGGCCACATTTTGGAGTTATTGAGCCCCACTATTACAATGCCCCCATAAACTTTTATTTCATGACTTGGTACATAGATCCATTAGCCTCAGAAACTCATTGAAAGTTTAAGGTTTTCAGCACGCAGAGAAAATGTGGGTAAAATAAATTCTTTAATTTTTGAAACGGTAAAACATAATAATCTGTTCAGTTTTTAAATACTGCAAATCAGTTATATAAAGGAAGGGTTCTTAGCAATAATCATTATTATAAAAGTTATTCAAGATTAATTAAAATTTAATAGCAACAACTTTACAAGTACACATATGCTTAACAAAAAAATTTTGTTTTAAATCAAAGTTTTTATTTGATAAAAACATTGATCTCATTTTTATATTTATTCTCTGACTTGCAGGAAAGTAATGAAGACACTATATATATCGGGCAAGCAATTACTACCACTTGCTTCCGGAGATGCCAAGATATTGCTGTCCGCTTGCAATTTAATAGAGATATGAATTAAATTTAAAGCTGCTTGCAAAGATCACCAAGCAAAGGAAACTGCCGAAAAGAATCTTTCCCTAGGATACAATGTAATGGCTCGAGTAGTTTTGAACCAAAACCAAGTCGATCGCAATCACGGCGCTCTAACCACTTGCCCACACTGCAGCATATCTTTATGATTAGTAGTGTTATTAGTGTTTATGATGAGAGCACAGGCAATAGCATTTAGCCAACATTCCTTTTGAGTACTATTATTTATGCGTACAGTATTACCGATTTTGTCTACTGCAAATAATAGTGAAAAATTATTTACATATGTCATAAAACTAATATATTATATGTTATACAAGCAAATGCTTCGTATGAAGTGAAACTGTTAGAGCACTAAATTTCCACAAATAATTTTGATAACCACTAAAATGTATTTTGCACAAATTAACTCAAAACATAAAAAACCTTCCTTTCCTTTTTTTTATTCTCGCTCCCTACTTAATTTTTCACACAAGAAACCTTAAATACTTATTTAAAAAAATCAATAAAATTTTTTTTACAATCTTAAGCTTTTATAAAAAATTCTTGTCAAGAAAATTTTAACAGTAAGTCACCAAAGTTTTTAGTTTTTAGCAAATTCAATTTATAGCTTTATTTGAACAACTTTTGCAATACTTTGTTTTACACAATTTGAGTTTAAAGTTATATTTTAGCATTATTGCATGCTTGCATTGCCTATTTATATTTTTTCACAACAACAAAAGCTGAAAATATTTGATAAATAATTTGCTTTCTAAAATAAACCAACCGCACTTCTTTATTGGATTATGTTTTTAGGCTGAGTTTTTTAAAAGCAAACTCAATTCCTTTTTTTTGGAACATTATTAAACAAAATTAATCTTCACGTTTTTTTCAAGAAAAGTTAAGTTAGTCATCATTATTCATCATAATAACCCTTATTATCCGCATTTTCTTTTTCTTGTTTTTTTCTATTGAGTTTTAGTAGGCCATAGTTTTATATTTGGCACAAACGAAATTGTTGTGACATCGTGGTCTCAGCTTACTTCTTGCAATTTAACCTCATTTTGCTTGGTTAATGAATTGTAAAAATTGATTTATTAATTATTTAGTGTTATTGTTTTTGTTGTTGTTGTTGTTGATATATAGTCGGAACAAGTTTGTTTTTGCTGTTAAAAGAGATCAGATTTTTGTTTGTGATAATCTACGTATTAAAGCAGTCGAATTTTAATCATAAAATATGGAGGCGTATTAACAAAATTAATGTTTCAATCAATATCTTTTAAACCAACAAGATTTCCAGCTTGAATTTCAATAGTGAAGTAGTGGCAGGATCATAAAGATATGGCCTAACACCTGGTAGGTTGTGTACATTTACATTTACAGCCCAAGTCCAATTATTTTCGAATACAAGCCCAGTAAAAATTTTTTTTTAATTTTAAGTCTATAAAGGCTTGAGTCTTTCGTGATTCGTGTACGCCGAATGCATAGTTGCAGCGTGCATTATTATGCTTGCTAAATTGTCATTTTTGCTCTTCTTCCCAAAGAGTTTGTGATGTTAAATTTTGTGAACTTATTTCATGTCGTTTCTGTGTGCCACGGTCGGTGATTTGTACATTGAGTAATGCTTTCTATATATACCATTCAGCAGGCAACGAAAAAATAATGCGTAACGTGATAGCGCTACTTTGGGTCAGAGACGTTAGGAAATAAATTCTATTGGAATAACTTTTTTAATATTACGTTAGGTTAATTCTCAAAACAAACGTCACCCACCCCAACAAGTCCGAGCCCACAAAATCTTGAAATAACAAAACAATTTTCGAAGGCGTTTTTATACAACACATGTTATGGCTACTAAATTTAAAACTAAGTCGTCAAATAATTTGAGGACTCTAGTTGAGTCCTTTTTCTTTGTAATAAAAACTCAAATTGAATTTTAATTTTTTTCCAAGATTTAAAAAAAAATGAATTCTTTCCAACGATGTATTTTCATTTATTTTTTTAAAATATTTAGTACCTTCAAGATAGCATTGTTAAAATTTTTGTCAAATCTTTGCTAAGTCATTTTTCTGAGTTTTCCTGATAAGGATTTTGTCTCAGTTCTCTGGCTTTGAATGTTCACCACTGAGCGCCCACACAAAAGAAAAATAAATCCCAAAAGTTAAGACTAAACAATTTTTTATTTTATTTAAATTAGGTTATATTTTTATTACAAAGTGAATCTTGAAAAGTGGTCTCCTCTTTTTCTTGCACCAGAATACCTCTTTTTTAAGGCCACCACTATACAAATTAATTAAAAATTCAAAACTAGCAACAAAACACAACTTAAAAAATACACCTTAAATGACTATTAATTATTTCAGAAAACGTCTTTTGATAGTTTTGTTTGAAGATTGAAAAATAATATAAAATGTTTTGTGTGAAAAAGTGGAGCAAATTACTGTAGCTGTTAACGGTGACAATCAAGATGAAAAATTAACAAACTGATAAAAGCAAAGTTAGAAAAGATTTTTTATTTTTGAATTTAAAAGAAGATATGTTCAATTTTCAATGTTATCATCTGAGTAAATGTAGATAGTTACGAGGGTGGTTCATAAAGTAATGCCTCTTATCTTCTAACTCAAAAAGTTAAAAAAGTAGAAAAACGGAAGCGATATTACTAAATCTAGCAAAAATTACGTTCAAGAATTTTATTTTTCTACATAGTTACCGTCATTTTCAACGCACTTTTTCCAACGATGAAAGAAGGCCTGTATGCCACGCTTGTAAAAGTTTTTTTCAGTTGTGACATTCCATTTTTCAACTGCGTTTATGACAGCATTGTTACCAACAAAATATTGTCCCCGCAATCCTTTTTTCAGAGATGAATATTTGATGGTGCAAGGTCAGGACTATATGGCGGATAAGGCAGCACTGTCCAGCCAAACTTGGTCACACATTCTATGGTCTTGAGACTCGCATGCGACCTGGCATTGTTGGCAATTCTAGCCTTCAAAGCTGATAGTTGTCTCTGGTTCTTATGGCTAGAATTGTCCGCATTAGATGAGAAAAGAAGATAATATTCCTATTGCGGCTGTACAATGCCAGGTCACACGCGAGTCTCAAGACCACAGAATGTGTGACCAAGTTTGACTGGACAGTGCTGCCTCATCTGCCATATCGTCCTGACCTTGTACCATCAGATTTTACCTTTTTGGTGCCATAAAAGAAGGATGGCTGGGACAGCATTTTGTTAGCAACAATGCTGTTATAAACGTAGTTGAAAAATGTAATGCACCACTAGACGAAAGCTTCACCAGCGTAGTATCCAGGCCCTAGTTCATCGTTAGAAAATACTTTGAAAATGCTGGTGACTACGTAGAAAAATAAAATTTTTAAACATAATATGTGCTAGATTTAGTGATGTCGCTTCCGTTTTTCTATTTTTTTAACTTTTTGAGTTAGAAGATAAGAGAAGGCATTATTGAAACACCCTCGTATGATCAAACCACCACGGTGACGCCATGACCCATTTTTGAGTTTTAAAACTTTATTGTATGCTAAAAAAACGTTAAACAAAAATTTTTAGATTTAATCGAATACTAATAGAAAAATATTTTAAGTTTAGTTTGTAGACTTTTGCTAAATTTCGGGTTGAGACTGGTATATTTTTATTGATTGTTTACAACAGGAAAAGTGTTCAAATAAAAATTGATTTCCTCGGTAAAACGTTGTGTTACCAGTAGAGTAAGCGTTGCAATTAAAAAAATATTTGACGCTATTTTTCTTCAACTCAAATGCAGATAACAGTAGTTATTTTTCATCAATGTGGTTATCGTAGTCACCGTCTCATTGTCTCATCAATAACTTATCCGACCAGCAGGAAATATTGGAAGAATATTATTCTACAATCAAATGAATATCCTGACCTGCTTTCGGAGTTGCCCAGATATCGCTGTCAGATTGAAATTTTTTAATTTTTAATTAGAGATATGGCTAAAATTTAGATCAACTTGTTAAGTCGGCCAGGTTGTACTTTTTTTAAAATAGAATAGAAGGACGAGAAAAGAACTAGAACCGAAATTGTCACACTTATCTCTATAATTGTGTTTTTTTAGCAAAAACAGTTTGCTTTTGGCAAAGCAGGTGAGAAAATTGGTTAATGTACCTTAGTGCATATTTGTCCAATTAATTTTTTTTTGTTGAATGAAGAATAAATTAGTTTGATTTTTTAAAGTAATTCATGCCGCAAAACTGCCTTAAAAAGTTGTGACGCAACAACCCACCTCTGTTTGCACCATAAGCATTCTTTGTGACCTCATTCGATGGACCAGATTAAAGATATCAACACTCGTTGGGTTGGTGTTAAAATGTTGAAGAAGATGGTCCACAGCGATGAAGGAACCAGTCCTACCGACACCAGCGCTGGAAAACAAAAACTGACCAAGAGGGCACCAGAAAAATTTTGGGCAGGGCAAAATTTAAAAAACTCATCTTATTTAAAGTCAATGTATTTTATTTTCATGATGCCACAAAATTTTGGGAGCAATACAATCTTTGCCAAATTTTACTGACGTTTAACCAAAATCAAGATTTATTTTTAATTTACCGAGACGCTAATTTGAATCGCGATAGTTTTCAGCGCAAAAATTTAGTGAAGAAAAAAAATTTATCATTTTGAATCTGTGTCCGAAATCCCTATTTTTGTCCTCCGATCAGCGTCAAAACTTGCTATATCATTCTTAACTTTATGAAGACCTTCATTTTCAATCGATCTAAAATTTTGGTTAAATTTTTATAATTGTAGGGGTAAATTCAAGCCAATGCTTTTGTATTTATTCAACTGTACCTTCCCTTAGAAAAGGGCAAAATGCAATTTGATGAAATCAATTACCCCCTGCTATCCGCTTCCGGACCCCTGCTCACCAATGCATCAATTCCAACGATTCAATTCTTTTTTTGTATTAAAAACGGAGAGGGACATTATTGTAATCAAACATTTACCTTTGTTTTGTGAAATGTTGAATTATTTTGTCACAAACTATAACAAATAAGTCAAACCTGCAATGCACAACACTAGTCCCACAGAAGCCAACCTCGGCTCGGACATAGGAGACAAAGCGGACCAAACCCTCACTTGTGTCTGGGACCCCATGATCGGGCCATGACGTGTAGTGGAAATGACCTAAAGTTCGGGTCTGCTTGTCCTAAAGAACATCAAAGTAAAAAACGTGAAAGTTTAACTGAAATGGAACACAGAGGATGAAATAGAAGCTGTTTGCTAAATTGGTTTTAGCGCCAGTACCTAGTTAACGTTTTTGGTTCTCATTCGTTTATGGAAAATCTAATAATTTTTAAAACCTGATTCAGCTCATCTATCTTCGGAAGCATCTTCTCAAAAAAGTGCAGGAATTTAGCAACTAATAGACTAATCTTGGCTTTAATCATCAGATCCATAGTAGACTTCAATGGATCAAATAACACTTTATCAAAAATTAATAGAAACTATTTTTTATTTAAAAACATGTTTTAAAAGTATTTTACGCTGTAGGAATTTGTACCTTAAATAAAAGAAATTTTCTCGCAACCCAATCAGGTTTATGATCTTCCTCAATTTTTTTAATCGAAATTCCTCCGAGATTTAAAACCTCTCCTTCTGAAGGCCAATAGATTTCGCATTTCTTTTTACCTTTTGCCAATGAAGCTGAATGTGAAACCAG